>ARYC01004356.1:0-14854 GCA_000711775.1 Oxytricha trifallax | reverse complement strand
GCTATATTCTGCTCATTTGTCAGAGATCGCGGTGGACTACCTCTCAAAAAATATGCATAACAATGTTTCTGACTTTTAAAAAGCATGCAATTTTAATTGAATATTAGACTTCGATGAAAATCTTTAAAGGTTACTTCTCTGCAAAGCTATAAGAAAATGTAAATAATTAAACGATGTAAAAGTGTCTGAAAAGGATAAGATTGCCATTTTTCATTTATAAATTGTTACGAGCAATATTTTCCTTATAAGCTTCAATTTTTTTTTATTATAAGATATTCAATGCACGAAGACTTGTTTAATTCAGTTCATACAATCTTAATAAAAACAAAGAAATAAACTTATAGGAGAGATCAAAGCAAATCGAATTATTTATGAATAAATATAATTAAATTCAATATTTTTCAAATAAAATATAAAATTCGATTAAACACAATAAATTAAAAAATCAATTGATGATTTCTACAATCGCAAAACTAGAAAAATACACTAATGTCAATCGAAACAAAAATTTTATTTTTAATTATGAAACCTTATGCTGGAAGTGTCAAGAAAAAAGTTTTATGATATGAGAAAGCATCGAAAAATGCATTAAATTCTATCCTTGTCAAGCAACTAAATAAATAAAAAGAAATGCTATAACTCAAATTCGGAATATTTATTTGAAATACATCGAATTTAATAAAATTTAATCTCAATTGTTGCAAGCTTGAAGATATTTAAATATTCAAAGAACGAAAAAACCTCGAATGAACACATTTAAAAAACACATTATTAATGAGACTTAAGTTGCTTCACATAAACTTAATTGTTAGATCTAAAAGTTTCTATGAAGGATTTGTATGTCATTTTCTAAATCAATATTGTTTCGAGCTATGATTTCCTTCTTAGCTTCAAATTTAGGTGATCCAAGGTACGACACTTTTAAATAAACACTTTCTTAAAGTTTATTAACAATATAAGAAAAATCATTAAACATTCTTATGAAACGTATGCATGAAATTTGTCAGTTTTGAGCTATCTATCCTTAGACTGAATTCCGGGTGACGCCAATTCACGGCTTTTATAGCCAAGCATTTAAAACAAAGATCTGTGTAGTTTCACGCTTATCGAGTGTCTACATTATGTTCAAGTCGTTCGTAAACTAAATCAAGTTTCAATTATCGTGACTGGCATTCGGAATTCACATTTTTAAGAAAAATAATAGAATAAATCTCACCAGATTTTAATGACTGTGGCTATATTCTGTTCATTTGTCAGCGGTCGCGGTGGACTACATCTCATAAAATTAGCATAGCAATGTTTCTGACTTTAAAAGATATGCAATTTGATTTGAATTTTAGGACTTCGATGAAACTCTCAAAAGGATACTTCTCTACTAAGCAATATAGAAATGTATATATTTGTAATTGTTCGAAGTAAAAGGTCTTTAAATAATAAGAATGCTATTTTTCATTTATAAATTGTTACAAGCCATAATTTTCTTCTAAGCTTCAAATTTAGATGATTTCTAGAAATCCAAAGCATGAAAACTTATTTTGAATTCAGTTCTTACAGATTTAATCATCACATATTAGTTTGACTTTGACTAGAGATCGAAGCAAATTTTCATATGTAAAAGTAAATTTAAATCTGCCATTTTTTCAAAATTTAACATAAAATTTCAATTTAACTCAATAAATTTTAAGGTCATTTGATGATTTCTACAATCGCAAAGCTAGAAATTTACAGTAATCTCTATCGCAACTTGAAATTTATTTTTTGTTATGAAACCTTATGCTGGAATTGTCAAAGAAAAAAGTTTTATGATATGAGAAAGCATCGAAAAATGCATTAAATTCTATCCTTGTCAAGCAACTAAATAAATAAAAAGAAATGCTATAACTCAAATTCGGAATATTTATTTGAAATACATCGAATTTAATAAAATTTAATCTCAATTGTTGCAAGCTTGAAGATATTTAAATATTCAAAGAACGAAAAAACCTCGAATGAACACATTTAAAAAACACATTATTAATGAGACTTAAGTTGCTTCACATAAACTTAATTGTTAGATTTAAAAGTTTCTATGAAGGATTTGTATGTCATTTTCCAAATCAATATTGTTTCGAGCTATGATTTCCTTCTTAGCTTCAAATTTAGGTGATCCAAGGTACGACACTTTTAAATAAACACTTTCTTAAAGTTTATTAACAATATAAGAAAAATCATTAAACATTCTTATGAAACGTATGCATAAAATTTGTAAGTTTTGAGCTCATCTATCCTTAGACTGAATTCCGGGTGACGCCAATTCACGGCTTTTATAGCCAAGCATTTAAAACAAAGATCTGTGTAGTTTCACGCTTATCGAGTGTCTACATTATGTTCAAGTCGCGTTCGTAAACTAAATCAAGTTTCAATAATCGTGACTGGCATTCGGAATTCACATTTTTAAGAAAAATAATAGAATAAATCTCACCAGATTTTAATGATTGTGCTATATTCTGTTCATTTGTCATAGGTCGCGTTGGACTACATCTCATAAAATTAGCATAGCAATGTTTATGACTTTAAAAGATATGCAATTTGATTTGAATTTTAGGACTTCGATGAAACTCTCAAAAGGATACTTCTCTACTAAGCAATATAGAAATGTATATATTTATAATTGTTCGAAGTAAAGTGTCTTTAAATAATAAGAATGCTATTTTTCATTTATAAATTGTTACAAGCCATAATTTTCTTCTAAGCTTTAAATTTAGATGATTTCTAGAAATCCAAAGCATGAAAACTTATTTTGAATTCAGTTCTTACTGATTTAATCATCACATAGAAGTTTGACTTTGACGAGAGATCAAAGCAAATTTTCATATGTAAAAATAAATTCAAATCTTCCATTTTTCAAATTAACATAAAATTTCAATTTAACTCAATAAATTTTAAGGTCATTTGATGATTTCTACAATCGCAAAGCTAGAAATTTACAGTAATCTCTATCGCAACTTGAAATTTATTTTTTGTTATGAAACCTTATGCTGGAATTGTCAAAGAAAAAAGTTTTATGATGTGAGAAAGCATCGAAAAATGCATTAAATTCTATCCTTGTCAAGCAACTAAATAAATAAAAAGAAATGCTATAACTCAAATTCGGAATATTTATTTGAAATACATCGAATTTAATAAAATTTAATCTCAATTGTTGCAAGCTTGAAGATATTTAAATATTCAAAGAACGAAAAAACCTCGAATGAACACATTTAAAAAACACATTATTAATGAGACTTAAGTTGCTTCACATAAACTTAATTGTTAGATCTAAAAGTTTCTATGAAGGATTTGTATGTCATTTTCAAAATCAATATTGTTTCGAGCTATGATTTCCTTCTTTGCTTCAAATTTAGGTGATCCAAAGTACGACACTTTTAAATATACACTTTCTTAAAGTTTATTAACAATATAAGAAAAATCATTAAACATTCTAATGAAACGTATGCATAAAATTTGTCAGTTTGAGCTCATCTATCCTTAGACTGAATTCCGGGTGACGCCAATTCACGGCTTTTATAGCCAAGTATTTAAAACAAAGATCTGTGTAGTTTCACGCTTATCGAGTGACTACATTATGTTCAAGTCGTTCGTAAACTAAATCAAGTTTCAATTATAGTGACTGGCATTCGGAATTCACATTTTTAAGAAAAATAATAAAATAAATCTCACCAGATTTTAATGACTATGGCTATATTCTGTACATTTGTCAGCGGTCGCGGTGGACTACATCTCATAAATTTAGCATAGCAATGTTTCTGACTTTAAAAGATATGCAATTGGATTTGAATATTAGGACTTCGATGAAACTCTCAAAAGGATACTTCTCTACTAAGCAATATAGAAATGTATATATTTATAATTGTTCGAAGTAAAAGTGTCTTTAATTAATAAGAATGCCATTTTTCATTTATAAATTGTTACAAGCCATAATTTTCTTCTAAGCTTCAAATTTAGATGATTTCTAGAAATCCAAAGCATGAAAACTTATTTTAAATTCAGTTCTTACAGATTAATCAACACATAGAAGTTTGACTTTGACGAGAGATCAAAGCAAATTTTCATATGTAAAAATAAATTCAAATCTGCCATTTTTTCAAAATTTAACATAAAATTTCAATTTAACTCAATAAATTTTAAGGTCATTTGATGATTTCTACAATCGCAAAGCTAGAAATTTACAGTAATCTCTATCGCAACTTGAAATTTATTTTTTGTTATGAAACCTTATGCTGGAATTGTCAAAGAAAAAAGTTTTATGATATGAGAAAGCATCGAAAAATGCATTAAATTCTATCCTTGTCAAGCAACTAAATAAATAAAAAGAAATGCTATAACTCAAATTCGGAATATTTATTTGAAATACATCGAATTTAATAAAATTTAATCTCAATTGTTGCAAGCTTGAAGATATTTAAATATTCAAAGAACGAAAAAACCTCGAATGAACACATTTAAAAAACACATTATTAATGAGACTTAAGTTGCTTCACATAAACTTAATTGTAGATTTAAAAGTTTCTATGAAGGATTTGTATGTCATTTTCCAAATCAATATTGTTTCGAGCTATGATTTCCTTCTTAGCTTCAAATTTAGGTGATCCAAGGTACGACACTTTTAAATAAACACTTTCTTAAAGTTTATTAACAATATAAGAAAAATCATTAAACATTCTTATGAAACGTATGCATAAAATTTGTAAGTTTTGAGCTCATCTATCCTTAGACTGAATTCCGGGTGACGCCAATTCACGGCTTTTATAGCCAAGTATTTAAAACAAAGATCTGTGTAGTTTCACGCTTATCGAGTGACTACATTATGTTCAAGTCGTTCGTAAACTAAATCAAGTTTCTATTATCGTGACTGGCATTCGGAATTCACATTTTTAAGAAAAATAATAAAATAAATCTCACCAGATTTTAATGACTGTGGCTATATTCTGTTCATTTGTCAGCGGTCGCGGTGGACTACATCTCATAAAATTAGCATAGCAATGTTTCTGACTTTAAAAGATATGCAATTTGATTTGAATTTTAGGACTTCGATGAAACTCTCAAAAGGATACTTCTCTACTAAGCAATATAGAAATGTATATATTTATAATTGTTCGAAGTAAAAGTGTCTTTAAATAATAAGAATGCCATTTTTCATTTATAAATTGTTACAAGCCATAATTTTCTTCTAAGCTTTAAATTTAGATGATTTCTAGAAATCCAAAGCATGAAAACTTATTTTAAATTCAGTTCTTACTGATTTAATCAACACATAGAAGTTTGACTTTGACGAGAGATCAAAGCAAATTTTCATATGTAAAAATAAATTCAAATCTTCCATTTTTTCAAAATTTAACATAAAATTTCAATTTAACTCAATAAATTTAAAGGTCATTTGATGATTTCTACAATCGCAAAGCTAGAAATTTACACTAATCTCTATCGCAACTTGAAATTTATTTTTTGTTATGAAACCTTATGCTGGAATTGTCAAAGAAAAAAGTTTTATGATATGAGAAAGCATCGAAAAATGCATTAAATTCTATCCTTGTCAAGCAACTAAATAAATAAAAAGAAATGCTATAACTCAAATTCGGAATATTTATTTGAAATACATCGAATTTAATAAAATTTAATCTCAATTGTTGCAAGCTTGAAGATATTTAAATATTCAAAGAACGAAAAAACCTCGAATGAACACATTTAAAAAACACATTATTAATGAGACTTAAGTTGCTTCACATAAACTTAATTGTTAGATCTAAAAGTTTCTATGAAGGATTTGTATGTCATTTTCAAAATCAATATTGTTTCGAGCTATGATTTCCTTCTTTGCTTCAAATTTAGGTGATCCAAAGTACGACACTTTTAAATATACACTTTCTTAAAGTTTATTAACAATATAAGAAAAATCATTAAACATTCTAATGAAACGTATGCATAAAATTTGTCAGTTTTGAGCTCATCTATCCTTAGACTGAATTCCGGGTGACGCCAATTCACGGCTTTTATAGCCAAGCATTAAAAACAAAGATCTGTGTAGTTTCACGCTTATCGAGTGTCTACATTATGTTCAAGTCGTTCGTAAATAAACTAAATCAAGTTTCAATAATCGTGACTGGCATTCGGAATTCACATTTTTAAGAAAAATAATAAAATAAATCTCACCAGATTTTAATGACTATGGCTATATTCTGTACATTTGTCAGAGGTCCCGGTGGACTACATCTCATAAAATTAGCATAGCAATGTTTATGACTTTAAAAGATATGCAATTGGATTTGAATATTAGGACTTCGATGAAACTCTCAAAAGGATACTTCTCTACTAAGCAATATAGAAATGTATATATTTATAATTGTTCGAAGTAAAAGTGTCTTTAAATAATAAGAATGCCATTTTTCATTTATAAATTGTTACAAGCCATAATTTTCTTCTAAGCTTTAAATTTAGATGATTTCTAGAAATCCAAAGCATGAAAACTTATTTTAAATTCAGTTCTTACTGATTTAATCAACACATAGAAGTTTGACTTTGACGAGAGATCAAAGCAAATTTTCATATGTAAAAATAAATTCAAATCTTCCATTTTTTCAAAATTTAACATAAAATTTCAATTTAACTCAATAAATTTTAAGGTCATTTGATGATTTCTACAATCGCAAAGCTAGAAATTTACAGTAATCTCTATCGCAACTTGAAATTTATTTTTTGTTATGAAACCTTATGCTGGAATTGTCAAAGAAAAAAGTTTTATGATGTGAGAAAGCATCGAAAAATGCATTAAATTCTATCCTTGTCAAGCAACTAAATAAATAAAAAGAAATGCTATAACTCAAATTCGGAATATTTATTTGAAATACATCGAATTTAATAAAATTTAATCTCAATTGTTGCAAGCTTGAAGATATTTAAATATTCAAAGAACGAAAAAACCTCGAATGAACACATTTAAAAAACACATTATTAATGAGACTTAAGTTGCTTCACATAAACTTAATTGTTAGATCTAAAAGTTTCTATGAAGGATTTGTATGTCATTTTGCAATTCTATATTTTTCGAGCTATGATTTCCTTCTTCGCTTCAAATTTAGGTGATCAATACCGAACAGCTTTAAAATAACCTACCTTCTTAAAGTTTATAACAATATATTGGGTGGGATGGTTTGTGTTTGTTTGTCTCGGTTTTTAGCAGTTTTGGGTATTGATTCGGGGTGGGTTTCGGTAGAAAAATCATTAAACATTCTATAAACGTGCATAAAATTTGTCAGTTTTGAGCTATCTATCCTTAGACTGAATTCCGGGTGACGCCAATTCACGGCTTTTATAGCCAAGCATTAAAAACAAAGATCTGTGTAGTTTCACGCTTATCGAGTGTCTACATTATGTTCAAGTCGTTCGTAAATAAACTAAATCAAGTTTCAATAATCGTGACTGGCATTCGGAATTCACATTTTTAAGAAAAATAATAGAATAAATCTCACCAGATTTAAATGACGGCTATATTCTGTACATTTTTCAGCGGTCCCGGTGGACTACATCTCATAAAATTAGCATAGCAATGTTTATGACTTTAAAAGATATGCAATTGGATTTGAATATTAGGACTTCGATGAATTCAAAAATACTCCTACTAAGCATATAGAAATGTAATATATTTATAATTGTTCGAAGTAAAAGTGTCTTTAAATAATAAGAATGCCATTTTTCATTTATAAATTGTTACAAGCCATAATTTTCTTCTAAGCTTTAAATTTAGATGATTTCTAGAAATCCAAAGCATGAAAACTTATTTTAAATTCAGTTCTTACTGATTTAATCAACACATAGAAGTTTGACTTTGACGAGAGATCAAAGCAAATTTTCATATGTAAAAATAAATTCAAATCTTCCATTTTTTCAAAATTTAACATAAAATTTCAATTTAACTCAATAAATTTAAAGGTCATTTGATGATTTCTACAATCGCAAAGCTAGAAATTTACACTAATCTCTATCACAACTTGAAATTTATTTTTTGTTATGAAACCTTATGCTGGAATTGTCAAAGAAAAAAGTTTTATGATGTGAGAAAGCATCGAAAAATGCATTAAATTCTATCCTTGTCAAGCAACTAAATAAATAAAAAGATATGCAATAACTCAAATTCGGAATATTTATTGAAATACATCGAATTTAATAAAATTTAATCTCAATTGTTGCAAGCTTGAAGATATTTAAATATTCAAAGAACGAAAAAACCTCGAATGAACACATTTAAAAAACACATTATTAATGAGACTTAAGTTGCTTCACATAAACTTAATTGTTAGATTTAAAAGTTTCTATGAAGGATTTGTATGTCATTTTCCAAATCAATATTGTTTCGAGCTATGATTTCCTTCTTAGCTTCAAATTTAGGTGATCCAAGGTACGACACTTTTAAATAAACACTTTCTTAAAGTTTATTAACAATATAAGAAAAATCATTAAACATTCTTATGAAACGTATGCATAAAATTTGTAAGTTTTGAGCTCATCTATCCTTAGACTGAATTCCGGGTGACGCCAATTCACGGCTTTTATAGCCAAGTATTTAAAACAAAGATCTGTGTATTCACGCTTATCGAGTGACTACATTATGTTCAAGTCGTTCGTAAACTAAATCAAGTTTCTATTATCGTGACTGGCATTCGGAATTCACATTTTTAAGAAAAATAATAAAATAAATCTCACCAGATTTTAATGACTATGGCTATATTCTGTACATTTGTCAGCGGTCGCGGTGGACTACATCTCATAAATTTAGCATAGCAATGTTTCTGACTTTAAAAGATATGCAATTGGATTTGAATATTAGGACTTCGATGAAACTCTCAAAAGGATACTTCTCTACTACCAATTATAGATGTAATATTTAAATTGTTCTAAGTAAAAGTGTCTTTAAATAATAAGAATGCTATTTTTCATTTATAAATTGTTACAAGCCATAATTTTCTTCTAAGCTTCAAATTTAGATGATTTCTAGAAATCCAAAGCATGAAAACTTATTTTGAATTTAGTTCTTACAGATTTAATCATCACATAGAAGTTTGACTTTGACGAGAGATCGAAGCAAATTTTCATATGTAAAAATAAATTTAAATCTGCCATTTTTTCAAAATTTAACATAAAATTTCAATTTAACTCAATAAATTTAAAGGTCATTTGATGATTTCTACAATCGCAAAGCTAGAAATTTACACTAATCTCTATCACAACTTGAAATTTATTTTTTGTTATGAAACCTTATGCTGGAATTGTCAAAGAAAAAAGTTTTATGATGTGAGAAAGCATCGAAAAATGCATTAAATTCTATCCTTGTCAAGCAACTAAATAAATAAAAAGAAATGCTATAACTCAAATTCGGAATATTTATTTGAAATACATCGAATTTAATAAAATTTAATCTCAATTGTTGCAAGCTTGAAGATATTTAAATATTCAAAGAACGAAAAAACCTCGAATGAACACATTTAAAAAACACATTATTAATGAGACTTAAGTTGCTTCACATAAACTTAATTGTTAGATTTAAAAGTTTCTATGAAGGATTTGTATGTCATTTTCCAAATCAATATTGTTTCGAGCTATGATTTCCTTCTTAGCTTCAAATTTAGGTGATCCAAGGTACGACACTTTTAAATAAACACTTTCTTAAAGTTTATTAACAATATAAGAAAAATCATTAAACATTCTTATGAAACGTATGCATAAAATTTGTAAGTTTTGAGCTCATCTATCCTTAGACTGAATTCCGGGTGACGCCAATTCACGGCTTTTATAGCCAAGCATTTAAAACAAAGATCTGTGTAGTTTCACGCTTTCGAGTGTCACATTATGTTCAAGTCGTTCGTAAATAAACTAAATCAAGTTTCAATAATCGTGATTGGCATTCGGAATTCACATTTTTAAGAAAAATAATAAAATAAATCTCACCAGATTTTAATGACTTTGGCTATATTCTGTTCATTTTTCAGAGGTCGCGGTGGACTACATCTCATAAAATTAGCATAGCAATGTTTATGACTTTAAAAGATATGCAATTTGATTTGAATTTTAGGACTTCGATGAAACTCTCAAAAGGATACTTCTCTACTAAGCAATATAGAAATGTATATATTTATAATTGTTCGAAGTAAAAGTGTCTTTAAATAATAAGAATGCTATTTTTCATTTATAAATTGTTACAAGCCATAATTTTCTTCTAAGCTTCAAATTTAGATGATTTCTAGAAATCCAAAGCATGAAAACTTATTTTGAATTTAGTTCTTACAGATTTAATCATCACATAGAAGTTTGACTTTGACGAGAGATCAAAGCAAATTTTCATATGTAAAAATAAATTCAAATCTGCCATTTTTTCAAAATTTAACATAAAATTTCAATTTAACTCAATAAATTTTAAGGTCATTTGATGATTTCTACAATCGCAAAGCTAGAAATTTACAGTAATCTCTATCGCAACTTGAAATTTATTTTTTGTTATGAAACCTTATGCTGGAATTGTCAAAGAAAAAAGTTTTATGATGTGAGAAAGCATCGAAAAATGCATTAAATTCTATCCTTGTCAAGCAACTAAATAAATAAAAAGATATGCTATAACTCAAATCGGAATATTTATTTGAAATACTTCGAATTTAATATAATTTAATCTCAATTGTTGCAAGCTTGAAGATATTTAAATATTCAAAGAACGAAAAAACCTCGAATGAACACATTTAAAAAGCACATTATTAATGAGACTTAAGTTGCTTCACATAAACTTAATTGTTAGATTTAAAAGTTTCTATGAAGGATTTGTATGTCATTTTCCAAATCAATATTGTTTCGAGCTATGATTTCCTTCTTTGCTTCAAATTTAGGTGATCCAAGGTACGACACTTTTAAATATACACTTTCTTAAAGTTTATTAACAATATAAGAAAAATCATTAAACATTCTTATGAAACGTATGCATAAAATTTGTCAGTTTTGAGCTCATCTATCCTTAGACTGAATTCCGGGTGACGCCAATTCACGGCTTTTATAGCCAAGTATTAAAAACAAAGATCTGTGTAGTTTCACGCTTATCGAGTGACTACATTATGTTCAAGTCGTTCGTAAACTAAATCAAGTTTCTATTATCGTGACTGGCATTCGGAATTCACATTTTTAAGAAAAATAATAAAATAAATCTCACCAGATTTTAATGACTGTGGCTATATTCTGTTCATTTGTCAGCGGTCGCGGTGGACTACATCTCATAAAATTAGCATAGCAATGTTTCTGACTTTAAAAGATATGCAATTTGATTTGAATTTTAGGACTTCGATGAAACTCTCAAAAGGATACTTCTCTACTAAGCAATATAGAAATGTATATATTTATAATTGTTCGAAGTAAAAGTGTCTTTAATTAATAAGAATGCCATTTTTCATTTATAAATTGTTACAAGCCATAATTTTCTTCTAAGCTTCAAATTTAGATGATTTCTAGAAATCCAAAGCACGAAAACTTATTTTAAATTCAGTTCTTACAGATTTAATCAATACATAGAAGTTTGACTTTGACGAGAGATCAAAGCAAATTTTCATATGTAAAAATAAATTCAAATCTGCCATTTTTTCAAAATTTAACATAATATTTCAATTTTACTCAATAAATTTAAAGGTCATTTGGTGATTTCTACAATCGCAAAGCTAGAAATTTACACTAATCTTTATAGCAACTTGAAGTTTATTTCTTGTTATAAAATCTTATACTGGATTTGTCAAAGTAAAAAGTTTTTGTGATATGACAAAGCTTCGCAAAGTGCTTTAAATTATATCCTTGTCAAGCAACTAAATTATTAAAAAAAGATATGGAGTAACTCTATTTCGGAATATTTATTTAAAATACTTTGAATTTAATAAACATTAATCCCAATTGTTGCAAGCTTGAAGATATTTGGATATTCAAAGAACGAAATCTTGAATGAACACAGTTTTAAAGCACAATATTAATGGGACTTTAAGTTGTTTCACATAAACTTAATTGTTTGATCAAATAGTTTCTATAAATTATTTGAGTGCCATTTTGCAAATCTTTATCTCTAAAGGTTTTTGTTACGAGCCATGATTTCATTCTAAGCTTAAAATTTAGATGATTTCTAGATATTCAAAGCACGATAATTTTAAGGAAACACACCATAAAGCTAATCAGCAATATAAGACAAATCATTAAAAATCCTTATAAATTTTAAGCATAAAATTGTTAGTATTGAGCTCATCTATCCTTAGACTGAATTCCGGGTGACGCCAATTCACGGCTTTTATAGCCAAGCATTAAAAACAAAGATCTGTGTAGTTTCACGCTTATCGAGTGTCTACATTATGTTCAAGTCGTTCGTAAATAAACTAAATCAAGTTTCAATAATCGTGACTGGCATTCGGAATTCACATTTTTAAGAAAAATAATAGAATAAATCTCACCAGATTTAAATGACTGTGGCTTATATTTCTGTCCCATCTTGCGTCCACCGAGTCCCGCTGCAAACTCACATCCTCCTAAACTCGCCATACGCCAATGTTTATGATCCTTTAAAACCGCATATCGCAACTATTTGCACTTTGAATATTAGGACTTCGATGAAACTCTCAAAAGGATACTTCTCTACTAAGCAATATAGAAATGTATATATTTATAATTGTTCGAAGTAAAAGTGTCTTTAATTAATAAGAATGCCATTTTTCATTTATAAATTGTTACAAGCCATAATTTTCTTCTAAGCTTCAAATTTAGATGATTTCTAGAAATCCAAAGCATGAAAACTTATTTTAAATTCAGTTCTTACAGATTTAATCAACACATAGAAGTTTGACTTTGACGAGAGATCAAAAGCAAATTTTCATATGTAAAAATAAATTCAAATCTGCCATTTTTTCAAAATTTAACATAAAATTTCAATTTAACTCAATAAATTTTAAGGTCATTTGATGATTTCTACAATCGCAAAGCTAGAAATTTACAGTAATCTCTATCGCAACTTGAAATTTATTTTTTGTTATGAAACCTTATGCTGGAATTGTCAAAGAAAAAAGTTTTATGATATGAGAAAGCATCGAAAAATGCATTAAATTCTATCCTTGTCAAGCAACTAAATAAATAAAAAGAAATGCTATAACTCAAATTCGGAATATTTATTTGAAATACATCGAATTTAATAAAATTTAATCTCAATTGTTGCAAGCTTGAAGATATTTAAATATTCAAAGAACGAAAAAACCTCGAATGAACACATTTAAAAAACACATTATTAATGAGACTTAAGTTGCTTCACATAAACTTAATGTTAGATTTAAAAGTTTCTATGAAGGATTTGTATGTCATTTTCCAAATCAATATTGTTTCGAGCTATGATTTCCTTCTTAGCTTCAAATTTAGGTGATCCAAGGTACGACACTTTTAAATAAACACTTTCTTAAAGTTTATTAACAATATAAGAAAAATCATTAAACATTCTTATGAAACGTATGCATAAAATTTGTAAGTTTTGAGCTCATCTATCCTTAGACTGAATTCCGGGTGACGCCAATTCACGGCTTTTATAGCCAAGCATTTAAAACAAAGATCTGTGTAGTTTCACGCTTATCGAGTGACTACATTATGTTCAAGTCGTTCGTAAATAAACTAAATCAAGTTTCTATAATCGTGACTGGCATTCGGAATTCACATTTTTAAGAAAAATAATAAAATAAATCTCACCAGATTTAAATGACTGTGGCTATATTCTGTTCATTTGTCAGAGGTCGCGGTGGACTACATCTCATAAAATTAGCATAGCAATGTTTATGACTTTAAAAGATATGCAATTTGATTTGAATTTTAGGACTTCGATGAAACTCTCAAAAGGATACTTCTCTACTAAGCAATATAGAAATGTATATATTTATAATTGTTCGAAGTAAAAGTGTCTTTAAATAATAAGAATGCCATTTTTCATTTATAAATTGTTACAAGCCATAATTTTCTTCTAAGCTTAAAATTTAGATGATTTCTAGAAATCAAAGCATGAAAACTTATTTTAAATTCAGTTCTTACAGATTTAATCAACACATAGAAGTTTGACTTTGACGAGAGATCAAAGCAAATTATCATATGTAAAAATAAATTTAAATCTGCCATTTTTTCAAAATTTAACATAAAATTTCAATTTAACTCAATAAATTTAAAGGTCATTTGATGATTTCTACAATCGCAAAGCTAGTAATTTACACTTATCTCTATCGCAACTTGAAATTTATATTTTGTTATGAAACCTTATGCTGGAATTGTCAAAGAAAAAAGTTCTATGATATGAGAAAGCATCGAAAAATGCATTAAATTCTATCCTTGTCAAGCAACTAAATAAATAAAAAGAAATGCTATAACTCAAATTCGGAATATTTATTTGAAATACATCGAATTTAATAAAATTTAATCTCAATTGTTGCAAGCTTGAAGATATTTAAATATTCAAAGAACGAAAAAACCTCGAATGAACACATTTAAAAAACACATTATTAATGAGACTTAAGTTGCTTCACATAAACTTAATTGTTAGATCTAAAAGTTTCTATGAAGGATTTGTATGTCATTTCCAAATCAATATTGTTTCGAGCTATGATTTCCTTCTTAGCTTCAAATTTAGGTGATCCAAGGTACGACACTTTTAAATAAACACTTTCTTAAAGTTTATTAACAATATAAGAAAAATCATTAAACATTCTTATGAAACGTATGCATAAAATTTGTAAGTTTTGAGCTCATCTATCCTTAGACTGAATTCCGGGTGACGCCAATTCACGGCTTTTAT
>ARYC01004355.1:0-65421 GCA_000711775.1 Oxytricha trifallax | reverse complement strand
ATGAACGACCATTTAATTCCAATTTTATTAATAATCGGAGCTGCAATTGCATAAGAGACAAGCATGCCAATTCCTTGTAAAAGTGAGTTTAGATTAATATCTCCCTCCATGTTTGCCAAATAGAAACTCATAAGATAGAAGCTATAAGATACTGTTATCCAAAGGATTATCATAACTATGAAATTCTTGAGGAAAGTGCTGTCTCTCAAGTAGTTTCTGATGATTTAGTAGTTGTTGTTTTGTTACATGTGTCTTTATGTGGCAATTCTGGTGAATCTAAAATTCTAATCAATGGCCTTCCCGTTAAACTTAGAAATAGAGAGCATAACTTTCTTAGCCTCCTGACTCTAACCGATTGATTGGAGGTATCGAGGAGATTCCTTGATAAAGACAACCATAAGAGCTGACACAAAACTTAAGCAAGTGCCTGCCATTATTAGTGGCTGCCAGGTTTTACCGTAAGCCATGAAATAAATCGGACCTATTATTCACAGTTATATAGAGATAAAGTCTTATAAAGATAAAATCTTTATTATTGTGAATTGTTGGGATACCTTCGCCAATTTATGATAGAGTTATGACTAATGTCTCATGTCTTTTCTCAATTATCTCCATAATTATATGGATAGCCAACACATGGATTTAGTGCTGCAGATATGCCCATCATAAACATCAATATATAAAATGATGACAGTGAGTTGAAAAACAAGAAAGCATAAAAATATACCAAAAGATTTGTTTAAGCGTTCTTATTAATATATTCATATTTTATAAAGCTCCTTAGGCAAGAGTTCCAAGGATAGCATTAAGAACTAGCATGGGTTTTCTACCATATCGGTCACTCATTGGGATAACAAAAATCATGCTGAATAATATTCCTGCGAATAAACTAGTTCCCAAAAATCCTATATCAGATTGGGGTCGGCAAAATAAGTCAAACAATATAATGAATTATTTATAAAGTCAAGTTACTCAACCCAATTATGAATACTAGTTGATGCTGAAAAATCAGGTCTCCATTCATCTCTGCCCATCAAACAGGCTTACTCTCTAGGGCAAAACTCCCAAATGTTTGTTGTTTAATTCAGGCATTGAAATTCTGGGTATGATTGAAACAGAGAAATGTTGTATAAACACTTATCGATAAAAATAGAATTATATAAATAGTAATAAATATGTGTTCAAATTTGTTTTAAATAATTTAATTGGAATATTTTTTATCCTATTTCCATATTCTTGAATAATGGATAATAAAACAAAGGCTTATCATAAGTTTAATTTATTGTTGTTTAATTTAAATGCTTCATTTTTAACTTTATAGGGTTTATCAGAAAACAGTTATTTGACAGCAAGCATATTCCAAAGATCAACGCATAGATTTATAATTTAATATTAATGGCAAATAGTTTTAATTCCTAGTAATTTGTACTTAACATTATTTACTCTAAATTATTTTGTTATAGTACCTCCCGAACCCTCCTGCTCTCTCAAACCCTTTATCAATTGATATGACTTCCTCTTACCTTTCTGGATTATGTTCTGTATCATAAGATTGATTAACCACCTCTTCATTAATGAGGCAAGCAGTCTCTTTTTATTTTTACTCACTGCCTATTTCTTCCATTATATAATGTTATTTATAATTATATTGCTCTTTTTTTTAATTTATGCTTAATATACTTTAACCTTCTTTTCTATTTTTAACTTCTAATTAATATAAAAATTAGATGTGAAATTGTTTACTATTTACGAGTGCTTTATGATGACTTTCATTCAAAGTTAAAAATATATTGAGGACGACTATTGCTTGTGCAAAAATCAACGAAATAAATATTTAATTAATTTTATAATTATTGATATTATCTTGCTTTTGAGTTTCAACTATCAGACACAACACATAATGCATAATTCTTTTGATTTTTAATCTAGAGATCAACTTGCTCGCACTATTCCTTCAACATACTCTGATTTATAAGACAGCATGCAGAAGGAGATTCAAAGTTTATTGTCAGAGATATGTATAAAAAACTATCAAAACTTTGATTTTTTTGAGTTTCATGAGAAAGTGTTCTAAGAATTTGTACATCATGAGATGAAAGAAATGGAAGAGGTAAGACATAACATTTATTTTTACTTTCTTAATGAGTTTCTTATTTAGTATTTTGAGAGATAGTTTGCACATATGGATCAAGATATCGTTTCTTTCACAAATACTATAGCTCAAGAAATTAGAGCAATAATTGAAAGTAAACAGTTGATTCTTAAAAATGGTAAAATTCCGCAAGAAAAACACATGATGTTAGACAACAAAGCTCTTGACTTAATTGCTGATACATTTGTTCAAGAATTTACTGATAAATTTGATGAAAGAATTCATCAATCCCTCACCTTGATTCAACCTACTTTAGTTTCTATGTTTTCAAATTAAAAGTTAAAGAAAATTCCTGGATGCGTAGATTTCTTATAGGTCGTGATTTAAGACAGTTCTTTAATCGTGTAGTTTTAACTTTCTTGCTTAAAATATGAGAAAAAGATTAGTGCTCTTTTAGAAAAAATAAAGATTGAGAGGTAATGTGTTGAGTAAAGAGTTAAATAGATGACTTAATTCAAAGAGCTTTAGTTGAAAATGTTTGACTTCGACTATAACTTTGATTTAAACAAGGCTTCAATTACGCAATAATTTGAAGAAGCTGACAGAATCATCACTAGAATGGAAAATAGGATGAAAAGTCATTAGACAAAATACAAGATTCAAATTCCTATTAATCCAAAAATGCCTCCAAAGAAGCCACCAACCAAGAAATCAAACAACCTAGGCTAAGTTACTGAGATTAATGCTAAGCAAAATTCTTCTCCAAAACAGCTAAAGTCTCACTCAGGCAAGAATTGCTCTGTAAAACCAAAGAAAAATAGTAAAAATCAACATTTTGTAGACCTTAAAGCAGATTGTGATGAACAGCCTTCTATTGGTGAGATTAAGAAGCAAGAAAAGAAATAGAACTTAAGCCCCAAATAGAAACCCTAGTAGCAGTAGAAACCCCAAAATAAGAGAACAAGGAAGCAAGAGGAGGACAAGAGCTTTGAAGAGGTTGAAGTGAAGGCGAAAAGAAACAAGAGATAGAAGAAAACCGCTGAAGTTCACTTGAATAACTATGAGTAAAATATGCAAAGTGATACTGCTGCTTATCAAAATCAGAATGGATTTAATCTTAGATAAAATCAGTATCAATGAGTAAAATTCTATACAATAACAGAGCAAATAATAAAAAATCAATAAATCATCTTATAAACTATATTATAAACCTATTTTAATATTTTTAAGTATAATTATCTTTAAAATTACAGAAACTCTAAGAAATATTAATTTGGATTATTTCAATACATATTTCTATCGATTGTAATGATGTATTTGAGTTATTGTTTTATTTTGTAAATTAGTTAATAATTAATGTGTTTTTTTTATTTGAAATATTTGTAGAAAATCTAACTAAATAGGTTGGTGTAAATCCCTAGTATGGTTACAATAATGGAGGGAGAAAGCTCTTTAATGATCAAACCTATGACTAAGAGAATGCGCTGATCTAAAACAGCTACACAGTTGACTATCAAAATCAGCAGATGCCATCAAACTTAACTGCCTTACAGAATAGGAGCTTTGAAAGCCAATAACACTAACATCACTAATTGAAGTTTGGTGACTTTCAAAGAAACCCTCAGATGACACCATAATTTTAATAATAATGAATAAATATGCTATTGTTTTGAAATGCTACTGATAATTTATCAAGATTTACTATTTTTAAATTCAAGTGATTTTGTTAATGTTTGAGTGCAAGATTTTTTAAACTAGTTTTATCTATACTATTTTCAAGAACAAGTTGATTTTATAATTTTATATATTTTAAGTATTATATGTTAATAACATTGTGCTGTAAATCAAATCTGAAATTTATTTCAAAAATCAAAAACTTTCTATAAAAAAATTATATATCAACATTCTTTAAGAGTGTTATTTTTGTGATTGAATTCAATGCTCCAAAATTTATAAATAATGTAATCATCAATATATTTTTGAATTGTAAATTTATTTTGTATTTTTCCAATTCTAAAAGTGTAAAAATAAATATCAAATATCTTCTTTCTTTTAAGAGCAAAAATAAATTTAAAAGGTTGGCAACATTTTCTACATGTTTATTATTAATAATAAAAGATTGATAATTTTAAGGTGAAAAACTAAAATTATGTTTTTAAATATGTTTTCTCAGTCTGAGAATTCTTTAAATAAGAAATTAATTTAATAAAATTCAAAAATGAGTTTAGGTTTTAATAGATTAAAGCATGACTTATGCTTTGACATCAGCTGCTACTATTAAACTTTCGCTTTGAGTGTTGCTTACAACAGACATACTAATATAACTTTCGCTGTGTTTATAACAATCGATTTGATCACTAGATTCTGTGTCAATGACATGCATTGATTGGTCCTTGGACGCTGAAATAATCAAAGGTTTTTATTCATTTTCGATGAAACGAACGGATTCAGGATTAAACCTATGCTTCGTGTAAGTCCATTTAAGAGACTCTTGAGAGAAGTCTTAAATCCCATAACTTGATAAATTAAAAATAATTCATTGATATCTGCCCCTACATCATTGAATCCTCGATGACCAGTTACCAAGTACTTGTCGTCAGTTCCTTCTGACAAGATGTCACAAGTTGTAGCAAAATTAGCTCCTACTTTAAATTCAATTTGAGGTTTGAAAGGCTTAGATCTAATATCCCAGAGTCTAAGAGTTAAATCCTCACTGCACTCTATAAATCGATCTTAATGATTTGGCAACCATTTCAGGAATGTTATCGCATTTCTTTCAATCAATCGACTTTGCAGCTGTTTTTAACTTTCAATATCCCAAAGTCTCGTTGTTTAATCTCTACTACCACTGGCTATAAACTACTAGCATGAACTTGCGGTAATAGAAGTTACAGACATAGTGTGTCCTATGAATTCAGCCTATGGTTATGTCAATTTATCAAAATTTGATTGGTTTAAGTTTGACTATGATGGCAACTCAAACATTCTCACTATAGGGTCTCTAGAGCAAACCAAAAATAATTCTTAATTTAGCATAGTAGTCATGTTTATTGTTTTATCGTGAGGAATGACTGTTCCCAATTGCTCAAATATTCCCGTTTTACTGTTTATGTCAAATTAATGCACCGCATTTTCAGCAGATACAAGAAACTAATTATTTGTGGAATCACCTTAATTAGTAATTGGAGTTATGAAATTAACGAAATTAGGCTGCTAAATTCCAATACCTTCCCAATCAATCTTACAAGTTCGATCTCTATTTACAAACGCATCGTTATCACTAAATTATTCTTAATTTCCATCAGCATTTTTGTTACTTTTTGTAAGATTATCTTCGTCTTCATACTAGACTTCAAGCCTAGGATCTTCTTCACTTGGTTAATATTACTTTTCACGGTTTTACCCTTCTTTTTATTAAGTATTTTTCTATTTTTACTATTAATTTTATGATGATTGTTTTGTTAAGCAGCCGCCCATTTATAATTTTAGTTTAAAAGTTAAATAATTTTTAATTATTAAATTAACTGAATTAACTTTTATCAAATAAGTTAAAATAGAATATATTATCAATTTTTAAACATATTTTTAACACTCTCTTTGATATTTATAGATTTAAACTGTTCATATTTTTCATCGTCATTTATGTTGGGGTCATTCATCAGATTATAATAATTTATTATATATAGTCTATATTTATTTTATTCATTATTATTAATTATAAGTTTGATGAAATGTTGAATTTAAGCTTCATCTAAACTGCTATAGATCTCAAGCACTCTCTTGATGTCTTCTATATCTGCTTAGCCATTTTTATCCTAATCGAATAGATCCAAACTAGTCTTGTATTCCTATTTGCTATAGTCAAAGGTTTGTTCCTCTTCCAAATACTTCATAATGTCTTGGAATTTTACTCTGTAAAAAATAACAATAAAAATACCATTTTATGTAAGTATATTAATTAATATACTCTGTTATGTTTTGGATCACTTTTAAAGATCTTTTCCTTGATGTCATCCTCATAAAATTACAAGATAAACACCAAGCCAACACCAACCAAAAAGTTGCCAAATTATTCATAATTTAAAGAGTCTTATTTATCAACATCTAACTTCTAGAACACTGTATAAAACTGTGATTCAGTGAACTTATTTATCAGATTCTTACTGTCTTTGTCCATTTTATGTTTATGTTTATAATTCAGATATCATTTCAATTCTTAGTATGATTAGGGTAATTAAAGTGTGAAATTAGGAAAATGGAGAAGATATAAGCAAATTGATAAACCAATAAATATTATTTGCAAGGCTAATTAATAGGTTGAGAGTGTCTCGCTTTTAAACTCAATCACTCTCATATAAGCTATATATAAGGCAGGAACTCCAAGTCCCAAGTGTAATATTGATTAGATACTTTTTCAGAGTTATGCGGAGGTATAATATAATGAAGATATTTGCAAAGGATTTGCTACATTTATAGTGTCAAACTGTAATCATGACAAACAGTTTAAAGCTCAGTTTTCAAGGCGGATTCAATGAAAAATAACTGAAAATTTGAATTACAAAAAATATATGTATTCGTAAATCGATTCTTCATTAATTAATTAGAATTATGCTAATTTAAATCATTGTCATCAATCACTTCACCATTATAAATTCTTTTCTAAACAAAATGAAACTATGATTATTTTATATGAATTGAACTCTTTTTAATTTTTTTTTCAAGGTAATATCGATTTTATAAAATGACTACACCAAAAGAAAATTAATTTAAAAATAAAACCTTACTTTCTAATTTAAGGAACAAGTATTTTAATTTCGTTGTTTTGTATAATATTTTGTTAGGAGTGAATAATCTCAACAAAATTTTCTAAATAATTTTCAATATTTTGATTATTTTCCGTAATTAATGCAACCTCGTTGTAAGCAGAGTTTGAAAACTTCTTTCTTACAGCTTGGAGTGAGCACTTCTCAATGCCTTGAAGCAAGATGCATAGATCTTTGGCACATGGTCTCAATTGACTCTCGGTGTAACCAGTGTGTTTAAGCATCTTTTCGTCCCAAGCTGGCAGTTTAATGGAGGAATCGTTTTCATCAAACTTGGGTATGATTTTCAAAGCGAGGAACAAGGCACTGGCTGCCAATAAAGATGGGTTGTATTTAAGCATTCTGTATTCTATAAGAGGTAGTTCAATAAGATATCTTGCCATGTTAAATTGCTTAGTGTCGATGCTAGCAACTTTGGAAAATCTTTCCAAGAAACGATAGCTAGATGGTGTGCAAATATTAAATTCTAACTCAGTCAATAAAGCAAATTCTTGCTTCAGGATTTCTTCTTTTTAGTATGCCTTGTCTGTAATGTACACGAAATCTCTAACTTCTGGAGCATAGATTTCCTCATACTTTGAAGCGATAAGCATGGCTGTAACTCCTACAAGTTACAACTTTGTTCTGTGAATAACTTATCTTTCAAGGTATCTATCGATCAAGTTGACAGTTAGAAATAGTGTCTCAGGAAGTAACTTGAATTTGTGATGAACTTCAATCAACCAATCAACAAGAATAGCTCTCATTTTTTCGTTGATGTCGTTCTGTTGAGTCATGTAACCGACCTTTGGGATGTAGTCCTTTTCAGTGCGAAGCATGTGTTGCGAGCATTCCTCTGCAAACTCAGCAACGGCTTGGGGATTATGCACATCTTGAAAATCTATATCGCATACATTTTCGTCTAGGTACTATTTGACAGTTTATTGCCAGAATTTCTCTAGATTTAATAGCTTATCTTTAGTTTTTTCTTGATGTGTACTCTAGGATTAGGATATAAGCATAGCCTCTTCATCTTCCTTCATCAAAAGATCTTCTTACTAATGAATCTAAGTGGGGAGAGTTCTTTGCATTATGTTGTTAAACTGCATGTGATACATGTCTTCTGAAGTGTGTTTTTCACTTGCCATAGATAATGGATTTAGAAGTGAAAGTTGATGGGCATTAGTGAAGTTGATGCTGGCTGCAGTAGTAAATTAAAATTTTCTCTTTTTTAATGGGAAAAAGTTTTAGCAATATATTTCATAAATTTCTCTCAATCATCTTTCTTTTTTTATTGACTTGGGAGTTATCCTGCATCTTTAAGCTTAGTTTAATATTTATAGCAATTTTTCATGGATTTAATCAATTAAATTAGTTGACATTATTACTTTATAAGTGTATCATTTTTTAACTTTTGCACATAAAAAAGAAATCTCTCCTTACTAAATATTTAAATTAAATGAAATAGACTTGTTATCATTTACTTAATTCTTTCTAGCACTTATATAATGAATTGCCTTTATTACTACTAGCAGCGGTTATGTTGAAATTATTCTGCTAAGGTATATTCATGATAAGGGATGAGTTTGATTGGATAAGCCCTTGTGGATTTTAACTCTGACTTGATATGCCTGATCCTCCTAAGTATTGATGATTTTGCTGTTGAGTGTGGGTGCCTGCCATATTTTTCAAATGACCGTGATGATTAATCTCTCTAGCGCTCCTAGTGGAAATATTCATATTGCGACCTTCCTAACTGTTACCAACACGGCGATGTTGAGCTTGAGGTTGTTGATGATGAAGATTTCCTTCTGTGCTCTTGGTGATGAGGAATTTGCTTGGCAATTACTGATGTGGGTTGAACTCAATGCTGTGCTAAGCGTTGCTTGAAGTATTAATCAAACTTTCGTTATTAATTAATAAGATCAATCCATTAAATAAACAGCTCTTGACTTTATGTGAAAGAATTAGGCAATATTTTTGTTGTTTAGGAATCTATGTTAGTGATTGTTTTAATTACCATTATTAATAGATGTAGCTGTCGCATTTGTCTGAGGTGCCGCTGATCCAATTTGCGACTTGACTCTGAGTATTTTGGGTTATTGATGTGCTAGACCGTTCATGCTCTTGTTCTCTTGACCATCTCCATACACGTTCTTTGCCTCTTGGTATTGTTGCATGTTTGAGAGATCTTTACCAAATGATCTTACATTCACTTATAATTAAAGTAAAACAAAGTAGGAGCATCCTTAAATTTCTGCATTTTATTGATTGTTATAAGTTTTATTAATGAAGGAGTTTTCATAGAATCTGTTTGTGTTAGATCTCTCTTTGTTATTTCTTTGAATTTGCTCCAGACCCTGTGAGGCTACACCACTCATATTTTCAGTATTGGGAATAAGAGAGGGGGCGCCTTGAGTGGTTTAGAAGTATGGATTGAAACGAGAACGCTAACTGCTGCTTTGCTGTTAATTTTACTATTGAGTGAATTTTAATAGTTTTCTATAATAAAAAATAAATAATAAATTAAGATTAATGAATTGCTGCTGCTGTTATTACATGAACTTAGGTCCGCAATATTTGCTTTAAAAATAAATATGAAGAAATTATTAAGAAACAAAATTATTTAAAATTTCAAAAGACCTAATTTAACGTTCATTATACCTTTACAAGAAACCAGATATTCATTAATATTGGCAATTAAAGAAATAAACTTGGATTTGTTATGATAATAAATTATTGCACAGCCTTAATATAATATGAAGGTCATCTATAAGTTCTAGCAGATCTAGATGTTCCTCTTCTCTGAGTCTCTAATTTCTTATAGCTTTCTTTCAACTACTGCTAATTTGAATCTTTTAAAGTCTAAACCTGCCTTTTCTTATCTAGATAGGCCTGTAACTGCTCATCTCTCTCGATGATGACATCCAATTCTTGGTTTAAAAGCTTATTTTCTTCAATAAGTAGCCTCTGTTTCTCAGTCAATGCGCTCTTTATTACCTATTTTTTTATCTATCTCAGGTAAAAGTTACTCGTTATCTATTTTTAGCTAGTCTATAATTGTAGTAGACTTTTCAATGAAAGTAATTTAATTCTGGTGATGATTTGATTGATCTTCAAACAGTTATTGCTATTCTAAATTGGATTATTTGGCTAGTTTTATCTGTTCATTAATCACATTATTCTCTGATTGTAACTTTGATTCTCTCTCACTGAAATCCTCGCTTTAATTAGCCAAAAACTTGTTTTTCTTCTTATATTTCTTAATTTGCTTTTAAATTTCATCTAGCTAAGCCTATTTCTACCCTCTTTGCTTTTCTAAATCCAATATTCTATCCTCTTTCTTAGTTAAACTCTCTTTTATTTTCTATAATCTCTTCTCTTGCTTCTCCAATCTTCCCACATCATAGTTCCCCTGTGATTCATTCTCTTACAGAGAGACTTTAAACAAACTGATTTCCTTGAAATTCTGAGTTCTCTCAGCTTTTATCTGGGTAATTTCTTCAGATAGTTTCTACCCTAAATCTATGTTGTCAGCAAGTTCTTAATCTTCCTTCTCTAAACGAGCTAATAAGTCGGAGTGCTGCTTTTAAAGTTTATAGAGTAATTCCTTTGTTTTAATTCTTTCATCTGTCATTTCATGCTGGATTATCTCACTAAATGCAAAGAATAAATATTAATTGGGCTTCTAAAAGACATAAAATAAATCAATATAAAACTATGAAAGCATTTTATTGTAAAACTTACGTTCTAACCAGCAAATCCTTAGCTTAATCTCTATACTTAGTCTATTTTTGTATTTCAATCTATTGCACTCTTAATTCCTAATCTCTCTGCAATTTAATTTATGCATTCTCTTTTGATTCTTATGTGAATTTGTCCTGTAACTCTTTGATCTAGATATTCAATGATTCTAAGCTTTTTTCTGATCTTTTTTAGTCTATTAAAATTTTCTGGAGTTAATAGATTTCACGGTCTTTATCCTGTGATGATTAAACCAAGTCGTATTATATTGATTGTAGAGCTATAATAAACATATAAATCAAATTAAAAGACGTAATCAATGTGTAGTTAATTAAAAGATAAATAGTTACCTCTTTCAATTCTTAATTGGGAATGAGATGCCTTCATTTATAGATATAAATTAAAATTTATAATTTAACGATAATTTTAAATAACCAATTTCTTTATATAGAATTGATAATAATTTTACAGATTTAAACTTTATTAATCAATAAAATATTTTTAACTTAAGAGAATTCTATTATAGAATAAAGTATTTAAATGAATAATTATAATTAAAATATCAGAATCCCATCTATTCTAATTTAATGAAAATAATTTTCTTACTCTAGATTTCTCAAGTTTTGTTGATAAAATTATAATTCTCATCATTTTTGATGTTTTAAATTACTTCTCTTGTGTCACTCTAAATCTTAATAAATTAATTGAGGTCTTTGTTATCTCTAAACCCTTTTCCCTCTAAACTTTAGAAATCTCTAACTTGCTTTGATGAGTCACTTGATTGTAAGAATTTATCTTTTATTTTGCTTTTCTCAAACGAGCTATCATGAATATTAATGGGATGGTTGGTTGGTCTCCCCTACCCCAAATGGTATTCATTCCAATATTTGTTATATTTGCGATCTTTAGTCTTTTTAACTCTTAACAAGTATCTTTGTCGATTTCTACTATTAAAAAGTCTTTCTATCTATCGCTCTTCCTCTGGGTTTATTTTAAGAGGAGAGATATTTGGGAGAGAGTTATGATCAAAGTCGTATTTAGATTAGATTTATTGAGCTAATTAAAGTCTTTAAGTTTCCATATCAGATTGTCTGATCAGGGCTTTCGCATATAGATTTTGACAAACCTCTTGTTTTACTAAGGAAGACTTTTAGTAATAGGGAGAGTGTTCTTACGAAGTATGCATCAAAGAATCTATATGTCGCTGATCTTTCAATTTGAAGTGAAGTTTTTCGAGATTTTAATCAATATTAGAGTCTAAGTCAATCAATCTCTATGGCATAGATCTTTATGGCAAAATATTTTCAGAAATAGTTGGATATCTGTAAACCTTTTACTTCACTTTTTCACTCATATCATGACTTAGTTAATTTTGCTTATCTAATTTAATCTTGAGACTTCCTATCATTGGTAGACTGTTAGAAACTTTGAGTTCTTTATTATTTTCTATGGCAAAACACACAGATTAATTTTTACTCTCATTTCTTTTAGACTATGGCCAAGGTGATACAAGCTCATCTTCATTGTTTTAAAGATTATCCTTGGATGTGGATATCTTAAATTAAGTATAGCCTTGCTTAAGTTAATCATGAATCTTATACCGCCTTCTTTTTACTTGTAAATTGAAGTTGTAATCGCTTGTTTATTTTGCCTCCTTAACGAGTTCATTTTACGGATTATCAAACTTATAACCATTCTTAATATTTATCTCTTATTGTTAAATATTATTGATTATAATATTGTCATTTTTTAATATAGAATTACAACTACCATAATCAAATTATCCTTTAATTTCAGGTAATATAAGACTATTTAGTGAATAATCTTGAGAATTATGGTTATTCGAAGTTTCAAACTAAATACTTTTATTTCTACCTCTAATTTCAAGCAAGTCATGAGTGCTCCTTATTTGATTCTATATAATTGAGCCTCTTAATTACTTATTTGAATCTTATTCTTAAGTTTAATCAAGCAAAAAATCCTTAGGTATAAACTATTAAATTACTTTAAATAATTTGTCTCTCAAAAAGTAAAACACAAAAATTCGTAAATTTTGTAAACTACCGAGTGTTGAATGATTGTTTATTAAGTTCTTGCTATTTTTGAGAGCTTTAATAGCTCTTTAAATTTTTCAAAGAATTTGAGTTTGAACAAATTTATTTGATTTTTCTAATTCCTGTTAAATAACTGTTCTCCTCTTTTTAATCCAAATTTATTTATTAGCTACTGGGTGATTGAAACATTTCTTGAAGTAAATCTGAGCCTTTTTAAGTAAAAACTATTCGCGATTATTTGTTCATTTTTTAAAAAAGAATTAATTAGATACTGTATTAATAAGTTATTTTACCTCTAATATTTATAAATCTATATATTATACATCATAAATATTGATATTCTGGCACCTTAGGATTCAGTGGTATATATAATAATTAATTAGTTTATTATAGTAGTAGAAGGGAGTAAGAAATAGAATATATTCAAGGGCCTTAAAGTAACAACTTTGATGATTATAATGGAAAAAGTATTTACACATTCGAAGATATTTATCAAATGAATTAATTAAATGGAATTTATTTTTTTTATAGTATGGTCTTCCTTCCTTTCTTGAGCAACTAGGGAGCTGGAGAGTTCTTTAGCAAACTTAAAAAATCATAAAATAGCTTAGTGCAAGTTTTTTGAAGTTTTTTATTGATAAATTTAGACATTTTATTTCGAAGATATTTATACATTTTGTTGGGATGGAACCTGCTGCGCTTTTTCGGGCTTTGTTTTATAAAGGACACGTAGAAATTCAACGACCTCCGTGATTTGCGACTGCTCGATAGCGGAGTCTATCCATTTGAACCAAGGATGACCCTCAATTCGCAAGGGCATACCTGGGTCTAACCCTTGGTTCATCCGCCATTTAGCAGCCATTTATACACAAGCGGCAGCAAGAATTTTTGGGTGGAAGTAGAGGCACACTGGCAGCTTAAAAGAATCGTTGCAAAACTTGAACGCTAATTAATGTAGAGTTTCTCTGGTGGCGATGGGCACGTGCTTTTCGCAGAAACTGCGAAGATGCCTGTAAGGCAACTCCATTTCAAAATCAAATCCGATCGTCTGCAGAATTTCAAATTCTATCTTCTCCAACATTTCACGATAGTGACTCACGCGATCTCGGGTAAGCGTTACTTTCGCCATAGAACTGGGATTGCGACGTTTTTCAATGCTAAACAATGCTTATACTGCGCGCTCTAGCGAGACGGGCAAGTATAAGATCTTGCCAGCGATGAATACGCTAGAAGTCGCGAAGAAGAGAAGATGAGAGGAGTACGAGACGAGGGATTAGAATTTGAAAAATTTATGGAGGATGGCCATCGCTGAAGCTACAACGAATTAGTCTCTGCTGAGCAATTTGCTGAGTTCGACTATAATTGCGTACAAATCTGCAAGTTGCCTGTGTTCCTCTGCCTCGCTGAGCCCTAAACACGCATTAGCTCACCACAGAAGTACGTAATCATTCATATAAAAATGAAAACGCGTGCGTAAGAGTGATCGTACTACAACGACCACTCCATCTTTAACAGTGACTATGGAGTCACTGCTTACGACGCTCAATTTCACATTATTAAAGTATTATTTAAGGGGAGTTAAAGTGTAAAACAGGATAGTTAGTTAGTAATATTATATACTAGATAAATTCGTTACATTAGCCAACGATTTAGAAATAGTATGAGATTACCGAAATTTATTTTCTAATAGTTAATAGGTTAATTATTAATTAGGCACGTACCATCTGCTTGAGAAGGTGATTTTATCCATTCTTCGTAGAGCATTAGGTTCATCGGCGGGCAAGGTTTATAACTAATAATCATTCATTAACAAACTGAGAAATAATACATACTCTGATAAAAAGTAATTAATATTTATTAATATATTTGGAAGGAGCAATTTTTAAAAAAAATATTGCAGTAAATCTGAAGCAGTTTTTTTGTTTTCTAATATTTTATTAGGTTGATTTCGATGAAATACATAAAATAAGGTACGTACTTATGCTACAAAACCAAAAATTGACCAATTAAGTTCACTACTATATTTGCAACTATCTTTCCGATTTCAACTTAGCTATAAGTTTTTGGATATTTCATTTCTTGATTTGATTCGCCTGAAGATTAGGCTTAAAATTTTCAATTTAATTTGGCAACAAATATTCATGCAGCTGTTCCATTTTAATAAGCGATTTAAGCTTGGAAAATATTCCTAAAAAGTGAAATCTGAATTATCACTTCTTTTATTACTTTTATAAAGACATTAAGCTTTATTTGCAAGCTAATTACTGTCAATCTCATAAATTTGGGAGTTTTTTCTGGTTTATAGAAGCATTTTGTATTTACAATTTAAAGCATTAAAAATGGGTTTAATTCTTGCTTAAAAACCTGTGTCAAAATATATTACTGCCCTTTTGGTAAATTTACTTGATAAATATCAATAAATTCATTCTCAATGCATATTTATTAAGAATCCTTAACTGTCTTAGCTTATACTGTTTAAGACAATTTGTGCTTAGCACTATTATTATAAACAAAATACTTAAAAATTAAGGGCATAGATTGAAATCATATGATTCAGAAATGTTATAAATCTATAAAATTATGAAAACTTAAAATTCTACTTTATTTTAACTAGATGGCAAGAACTTTACAACTAAATACTTTATATCACATATTTCAAACTCATCTTCCAACAATTAATCCTGCTTACTTTTAAAGTTTTTTTTTTATACTGCAAATGTTTCTCGATGTAATAAGTATATTTTCCCATTAATAATAATAACTCACTTTTTCTCTTGAATAAGTCTTAACTCTTTGTCAAATATTAATAATAAATATCTAGAATAATTAAATATCTATATACATTAGCTATTATTAATTAATTTGAAATGGATCTTATCACTAATCAAAACGAAAACCTCCTAAAAAATCTCCAAGATAAGTTCGCATCATATTCCAATCAACATTAATGTTTTAAATAAAATTTATTGCACAGAAGTCTAATTTAATCATACTAATAGATCAATCGAAAAGAGGAAGCAGGCAGCTTATGAAATTTAGTAGCGCATAGAAACTTTAATTGCTCAGAAAAATGATAATGAAATCAGGGAAAAAATCAAAATGTTCAATGAACTAGTTTAAGAAGAAAATGTTATTAGGAGGAGAGCTGGTCTCTATGGTATTTCAGTTATTACAGTATCTTTGTAAACTTAAAACATTTTTATAAACGCTAATCTTTTTTATTGAACTTTCTAGTTTATAAGGTAACAAATAATAGAATTTATTGAGCGATTTATAGAAATCACCCCTCTACTCTAGTGAGTTATTGAGGCCTGTTATAACAAGTTTCAAAGAAACAGACGTAAAGATATAGCAATCAGCATGTGATGCTATGTTCAATATAATCAAGATCTGCAAGGATGCCATACTTCAAGATAAACTTTTCTTTGAAATATTTGATGAGATTATTGACTTGATCTCAGATTTTTAGAGCGAAATAAAAGACTGGGCTAAGAAAGTTGATGATTAGCTTAAAGATGCAGTTTATACTTCACTTTAAAAGTAAATTTAATAAAGCTAAAACTATTCTATAGAAACAACTAATTCAACTTAGATGAGTTGATAAAGCGTATATGCTCAAAATTAACGCTATCAAGAAACAATGAAGTCATTTTAGTGTTAATTAAGTGGATAGAAGTACTCTACTCAATATCAAATGTTAATATCCTACAAAAAGTTCCAGAGTTTCTAGAGAAATTACTGCTTAACATTGACTCAGCAAAAAATCCAAATCAAAAATAGACTGAATAGTCTAGTTAATTAGCAAGAGAAGTCTCAAAGAAATCTCACGCTTAATTGGGTAGATTCCTATAAGAATTTAAAAACTATGAGCTTAGGTCAGTTAAATTAGATAGGAAAATAATTAAAAAGCTTCTAAACTATCTCTTGAAAAATTTCGATGACTAGTAAAACTCGCCAGTAAAGAATGACTAGGAATTCAGTGTAACAGAAGCATTATTTTGGCTTAGAGACTTTTTGACATTTTTCAAGCATGATCTATATCAATGGCAATAAGAAGAGTAAATGCATATCAGACATTAAATCTAAGAGTAGCAGAAAAAAGGTGTCACTACACCAGGTGGGAATTAATAGGTGCTTGAACAAATAAAATCAGACGAAGAAACAAAGGATGGTGGAGTCAATAGATCATTACTATCTCCACTAGATGACAGCATGATATAAGAGTAGAGTGCTTCAAGGAAATTTATTGAGAAAATTTTCCAAAGAATCTTCCCAAGAATTATTGAGGTAATATTGAAGTACTCTGGAGCAGAATACAGCTTCAAAAAGGTGTCTGAAGTTATACCTTAAATAGACAAATCTCTCCTTGAATTAGTTTTGGGCACTATGATTCATAAAAGTGAATTTTAGAATATTTTTGGAGAGCTAAAAAAGCAATTTAAAAAGGACAATTAAAATGAGAAAACCAAAGATATTATCATTACATGGTTTACCTAACTATTCAGAGCATTTTAGGAAGAGTTAATTGATAAGCAAACTGATGTGTTTGAGGAACTTATCAACAGTCTTAATTTTAAAGAGCAAAATGTAAGTTAAATAGTTATTTATATTCATGAATTAATATAGTTAGTGAATAAAGTTTTAGAACTGCTCTGTATGCTTTCTAAGAAAAACGAAAAATATTTACGAAAAATTATCAAAAAGCTTATCTAAAGATTCAAAGATCTCCAAGATATTAATCAAGATAAGATGAATCAAGTTATTTTCGTGCTCTGCTAATCTATTAAATCAGAGAAAGTATTTTTGGAATTTGCAAAAATTTTGAAAGAGACTGAAGATTTGTACTTTGTTCAGGATATGATAGAGACTTTGACTATAACTATTGCAGCAGATCATAACTATGAAGGCTTCAGAAATAAATTAAGAGGTAAGAAAGCCACAGAATTCGTAGAAAATAAAGAGTAACTTTTCTATGCTTTATTTGAGACTTGGTGCTACAGTCCAATTTCTACTCTTACTCTTTGTTTAATGAGCAGAAACTACGAACTAGCTTATAATTTGATACCTAGATTTACTATGATTGATTTGGATACTACTAGATTGATTTAGCTTGGTAACTTGGTCTACCTATTAGAATCACCCTCTTTTTGCAGTAAATTATCTATTAATTCAAATATTTATCTTTAGATTTAAGAATTGAGATGATGAGACAAGACAAATCAACACAGTTTTTACTAAAAACACTCTAAGGAATTCTAATGATATTACCGATATCAAAATCTTTCCAATCTTTGAAGACTAGACTTGAATGTATAAATGTGGCAGGCTTCGAGTTGCCTATGGGCTAGAATTAAAACCCTAATCAATTCTTTGGAGAAAGTTATGACATGAACAGCGATTAGTTAAAGATTGAAAATTGTTTGAAATGCTTTGATGAGAAGCTGCAATAGATCTAATTGTATTCACTATTATTTTTAATTTTATATTATTCCATTACTTAAATTCTTTTTTATATAACTTTGATACTTATGTTTATATTTATGATTTCAAGAACAGAGAAGAAGAGAAAAGACGCTAAAAACTTTAAATCTAGGGTGGTGACAACTCTCACGTAGTTAATGTGAATTCAAACCCATTAATCAATGGAAATTACTCTGGTGTTATACAAGGTATGAACAATGGTTAATTCACTGGAACAAACTATTAACATAATTAGAATTATAATATTGTATTAGTTAAGTAAATTTTGAAGAATTTTGTAAATTAAAGAATAGCTCCATTAATAAAGAAGTTGTGTCAATTTTAATAAACTTTTATAATAATGGAGGAAATTCTAATAATCTAAATCTTTAAGCTAGTCACTCCGTACCAGTGATGAGTAACACAAGCAATTTAAAACACTGAATTTAATGAAGAAAATATTTTGATATTTTTAACGAGAATGATCTGGAATATACCTCTAATTTTTAACTAGTTAAAGTCTTAATAAATTAATGTTAATGTGTTTTTTATATCTATATTTGATAAGTTAATCTTACTCCTAATAATATTTGTCTTACTACTCAACTGTTAATAGGTTAATATCTAGCATAATTATAAGATTTCTCCGATTCATTATCATCTATGAAACTATTATTTTTATTATTTATAGAATCACCACTTCTCATTACACTTTCGAATAGGAGATGTTTCTACTTTTTAAGTTAATACTCATGCATATACCTGACCATAATTATATAAGTAATTCCCTGTACTATAATTGGAATTGTGGGAATAAATAGAGCGATTGTTGCGAAAAATTTCTTGAAATCATCATTATTTCCTCTTTTTTATTGGAATTGTTGTAAGATGCTCATTGAGACTAAACTATTTTATGCATTGCTATTAGTAGAATTATTAGAAACATCTTAGTCATTTTGTTTTTCATCGATAGGCTACTGTGCTTATTATTAATATTAACTATCTTCTATATTATGAAAAATCAGATTGCCAACTACTCCCAATTAAACAATAGTAATAATCATCATTATTACAAAAGGTGTATAGATAAAATACTTTCTTTGAGTCAGCCAAAATGATTATGTGTCTTCATGAGATATCAGAAATCCCAAATTACTAAGCACAAAAACCACTTATACACATATGAAAGCATCAATAAACCAATTGTAAAAGGAAAATATTGTCAATTCGTAGATTAATGCCAAAACTGAGAGTACCATAAAAATTACATTTAAAGTTTTTGCTATCTTTATTTTCTTCAACAGACTCCTGATAGACTCATCTTATAAGAATGAGAAAGTATCCATTTATTATTGTAAATTTATTGATGTAATATCTGTACACTAATTATTTGTTTATTATATTTATCCATTATTTCCATTATATTTTTGTGCACGATGATTATACGTGTGCTAAGAAAAACTAAAGAGTGAATATAAAGCAGTTAAATGAATTAAAGATTTTTCTGGAATGTGTATATCTTTGATTCTTTTAAGCCTGATACTATTCTATTGAGACAATCATGTTCATTGGCTGGAGATCTCACCAGATTTAACGATCTTTGCCTTCTTCTTGGGAGTGCCACTGTGAGTTCCGATTTGCTCCAATGCGGTGACGACATCCATACCTTCTAAGACTTCACCGAAGACGGTGTGTCTGCCATCGAGCCATGGGGTCTCCTTGAAAGTGATGAAGAATTGGGAGCCATTGGTGTTTGGACCAGCGTTTGCCATTGACAAAAGACCTGGCTCATATTTTCATTTTAATATAAGGTATTTATATGTTGATCCTCATTCCTTAGATGAAATCAAATGTTTCTAAAAGAATTTAAGTTAAATAAATTGGCTTGGTGTGCTTAATGTTGAAGTTTTCATCGTTGAATCTAGCGCCATAGATGGACTCACCACCTCTGCCGTCACCTGAAGTGAAGTCACCACCTTGAGCCATGAAACCTGGGATGACTCTGTGGAAAGAGGAACCCTCAAAGGCCAATGGTTTTCCTGAGTTTCCAACACCCTTCTCACCAGTGCACAAAGCGCGGAAGTTCTCAGTAGTCTTGGGAACAGTGTTTCCGAATAAACCGAAAACGATTCTACAAAATATCTATTCCCAATATTATCAAATTCACCAATTATATCTTAAATGTAACAAACATTTTTTAAGATTCTTCCTGCTGGTTGATTATCAATCTCAACGTCAAAGAAGACCTTGTGGGTGACAGTGTCAAGAGTGGATTGGGCAGCAGCCAAAGTAGCGGTAAGTGCTAAAAGGAGATAAGCTCTTCTCATCTTTAAAGTGATCAAATTATTATTATATTATAATTTAAATACTCTGTTAGTCTTATAAAGATATATTCAAATTAGATTATTAATAATTAAATAAATAGGGCAATCCTATCATCACAATAAATCTCGAAACCCCAAATATCGACATAAACTCAAGAAATCCATAAAATCGATGTAACACGTTAGAAACGCGAATTTATAATCACAATTTATTGGTAATAATAATAAAATATTAGTAAATTTGACATTAAAATCTATTGAATGCTAGAGACGCAAATGGCTTAAGAATAATGAACCTAGTATGCTTGCTGGTATATTTCGTTCTCTTTATCCTCACAGCAATCTTTAATGGTCTTGTTGAGCTATACCTAGTCATCTTTATTGCATCAATTATATTCTGCTTCCTCAATTTGGCATATATTTTTGCACCTTCACTACAGAACTAAATATCTGCCAACAGAATACTCTTGGTTTATATCCCAGCTGGAATCATAGACATACTCGCCATTTAATCAAAAAGCATTACTAAAATTTAATTAAAGAATTATAATTTGCTCATTATTTTTGATTGTGGAATTCTTTAGATTGTTCATTAACTGGATGAGATATATCAGCGAGTTGGCTGCATATATCCTTACTTTATTGCTAGCATTCAAAACTCCGAAACCCTTTCAGTTCATTGATTGAGATTTTGATTGATGAAATTTGACTGTTAGTGCATACTTTATTAGGGGTTTAATGTTTAAATATTAGTAATTTAAGTGAGTATATTCGAGGTTTAGGGACTGTTTATGACAGTGAGTTTATAGATTTATTGTTTAAGTTGCGTTATGGGTGCGATGATTATAGTGATCAACTCAAACCTATTCTTAATTACACATCTATAGCAAGACTGCTCCATAAATATCCTGCAACAGTGAGGTCTCACTGTCTATTAGCATTGAATTTAAAGAGATAGCAACTCAATTCTAAGCCTAAGAGACCTTTATAATTTTAGCAGCATCATATTTAATATCTTATTAATGATAAGACTCTTAATTACTAGGCTCATTTCTCTCTTGTCTAGAGAACTGGGATGTTTCATCGCCAATTTCCTGAGCATCACATCTCTGCTTAATCGATAGCTAACATATATAAAAAGAACGGAATATCTTACAAGACAGTCAATCCCATTAAGAGAGTGATTGACTTTAAAGTTCCATTTTATAAGGATAATTTAAATTATATATTCGATTAAATGCAGAGGGCTATTACTAATAATATTAAGTTCATACACGCTGATGAGGCAGTATTCACGTTTAATACCTTCATATCAAGGTCTTGGTATAAAAGATATAGCAACATTGAAGTATATGATTAAAAGGTTAAGGTTTAAACTCATGCTATACTTGGTGGAATAAGCGAAGATAATGGCCTCGAGACTTATGTTATCCACCCTCGCTCAATAAAGACCGAATAATACATAAAGTTCTTGTAATAACTCAGAGATAAGTACGCCGACTAAGAGATTATTCTGTTTGTAGATAACTTATCTGTCCATAAAACTAAAGACACAAGGAAGGAATATGAAAGGCTAAACATAACACCTGTATTTAATGTTCCCTACAGTCCTCAGTTCAATGGAATTGAATTATATTGGGGGTTATTGAAAGACCACTACAAGAAACTTCTACTCTATCACTTGATGCACGATTTGAAGATAGATACAGTCGATTTTATTAAGAGTGCTGCTAAAAGAGTCAGCGATGATAAAGCTAAAGTGTGCGCAAGAGAAGGGAGATTTTGTGTTTATAAATAAGTTTTAGATTTAAACGAATGAATAAGTTCACATATTAAATTTACCCGTAAATGGATTTGGCTTCTCTTTCTTTTCTTTCTCTTAAGGCTTGCTTAGGCTTATGTTTCTTCTCTTAGTGCCAGCTCCTGCATCTATGTTCATCTCGTCTGGCTTTTAGAAATCTTTGAAGAGTCTCTTACTCAATTCATGCTTTACTTGAGATTTTCTCTCTCTGTTTAACTTGCTACGCTCTTTCATCAAGTATATAGCTGTTCAATGTTTTTCTATAAAGTTAGAAGGGTAAGCTTACTTGAGATGAATGGATGCTTCTGTAGTTCCTAGAGCCAGGTGTCACTTATTTTTATTCCTTGCTTCTCTTTTTCTTCAGGAGAGATGCTGTAGCGTTTCTTATGAGCTTCTTATATAACTTCATTTAAGTACTCAGGTTTCAGAGTTGCAAGAACACCGAAGAAGAAGTTTCTCTCTGGCAACTTATTAGAGAGTTGCAGCTTTGATGGAAGGTAGAGAGCAACATCTGGATCATTCATAGCATCATCATAGAGATTTGTTACTGATATTTCAGGGTAGTTAGATATCTCTATCATCTTTATTTCATTAGTCTTAAATGCTTTTTTATCTTCGCTTAGCAAAGCTTTTAAAAACGAGATTTTAGTTCCTTCCTGGGTTGGCAAGAACAATCCAACTATAATGGATTTATTAATCTTAGTTAAGAACTTACCTTGCTATACCAAATATCTATATAGGTCCTCTTTACTTCGAAATTTTCCTATTAAATCTTGAGATTAAATTCTCTTCATTGCATCATTCATAGACTCCATCTTGCTTCCTCTTTCTAGAAATGTTAATGAAATTTAAAATTATGGATATCCATTCTAAGTTTATTAAAATCTTACTACTAAATAGGGAGGACCTACTGGAGGTCAACCTTGAAAAGATATGAGGAGAAGCATTCAAATCTATCTCCATTAAATTGCTCCTAATAATGTTTAATTATTTTAGGAGGTCCTCCAAATTAAGTTCAAACTTTATTAGGAGTTAAATTTTAAGGTTAAAACTTAATTAGGAGCATATTAAATTAAAAAATGCTTAATAACTTTACCTCCAAATTAAGTTCAAACTTGATTTGGAGGACCTCCTAGAGAAACAAAACTTCATTAGGAGTATTTTAATTTACTAAAATGTATAAAATTCTCATAAAATATGTCAACTTACAGTCTTTTATGGTTAGTTAATTTTCTTACCTCTCAGCAAAGAATCTACCAGAGTGTCTTATACTCTACTATAATAGTTTATCAAGGTAGATTTTATCTATTATTATAATAAAATATATCAGCAAACTAAAATGAGCGCTAACCTGTTAAGAAGAGCGGCATTACTTGGATTAAGCCAATAAAAATTATCATTCCAGCAACCAAGAAAAGTAGAGACCAGAGACGCTTGTACTCAGTGGGAGCCTACTTATGACAACTTTGACCAGTCTAGCTTTGAGATTTAAATATAAGTTAAGTAGGAGGTCATCATAGAAGCTGTGCATATTGAGGAGGAGGTTAAACAACCCGCCATAGAGCATTAATAAATACCAGCCAAAGTTGACTATTAATGCAAAGAATGCAATAAAGTTTTCCCTTACAAGTCAACTTATAAGAGACACTTGAGAGATATACACAACGATATGCCAAGGTTATATCTCAAGCATTAAAAGAAAATGGGAAGTATGTCTGTGAGTTCTGTGAGTAGTCATCTGTGAGTTCTGTGAGAAGTCATATTCTCATACTAGAGACCTCAAAGTGCACTTAAAGAAAAAGCACAATTAAAGTTTTGTCTTTATTCATGAACCTACAGGGAATAGATTCCTCTAAAAGAGAAGATCAAGAAACCCAGTGGAGTCTCTTAGAGTTGAAGTCTAGAAGTAAGTTAAAATGAAGAAAGCAGTCAAGAACTTTCCAGTCTCTGAGATCAATAAAATCATGGTTAAAATAGAGGCAATGAAGATTCCCATATTAAAAATTATTGACTTAGATTCTTGCCTAGAAAGCTACCTCACTCTTGAAGATAAAATAGAGAAGAGAGTCATTACTGATGACTAATATGCTTACAAGATATATCCTTTCAATTACTTCCTTGCTGATGACAAGTTCCAAATGGAATTTGCTAATGAGTATAATGCTCATAAAAGGCAAAGTTAAATGAGTGCAGGCATATCATCTAGCTTGATGCTAATTTACTTGGTAAAGATAATGTAGCCTTCAAGCTTCCTTTACTTGAAATGACTTACAGAGAATTCTTATCTGACAATAGATGTCAGAGATAAATTAGCTAGATAGTATAGCAGATAGTTGAGGGGATTGAAGAGCTTCACAAGCTAGGTTATGTTCATAGAGACTTAAAGCCAAAGAACATCATGATGAACTTTCAGCCTCTTAGAGTTTATATTATTGACTTCAACAGAGCTCAAAGAGTGCAAGCCTCTGCATAAGGAAATGTATACGGCACTCCTGGATATTTCCCAGAGAGAGAGGATTGGAGAGATGGAGACACTTAATGGGATATCTGGGCTCTAGCAGTAATAATAATAGAGAGCGACATGCCAAGAAACGATTACTTTAGCTGCAGGGGTGAGAGAGATTCTAAGCAGAGAATCAAACAATATCTCGATAAAAATAAATTAAATGGAGGTCTCAGAGAACTTGTATACTCAACTATTATCAATCCAAGCTAAGAGAATTAATTATCAATAGAAACAATCAAACAGCAACTTAGTAAGATAAAATTCAGAGAACTGCCACATGAATCTAAGCTAAAGTTTGTGTGAAAAATCTTAAAAACTCCCTTGTTATGCTCACTTAAATTACTAATATTTAAAGATTAAACCCCTACATAAACCCTAATAAAACCCTAATAAAGTATGACTTAATAGTCTACTTTTATCAATCAAAAACTAAATCAAACTACTTAAAGGGTTTTGGGGTTTTGACTGTTCTTCCTTATAAGTGTGTTTATGTTCAGTTCAATTTTTGCATCGTACTTTTATACTAAATATCTTTTATTTAACTAAATACGTCAGAACACAGCTACAACAACTCAATGAGCAGCAAAGATGAAACGAATATAATTTGGAATCAACATTAATTTTTTATTAACAGCATTAAGAATCTGATAAAGTTTGATTTAAGTACAGATTTAGCAAACTAAGATTAATATTTTAGAATAATTTATAGTTAATATTCTTTTCAAATTTTGTACTTAAAAAATAAAATCAGAATGAATAAATTTAAACAATAGATGGATATCAATAAAAAAATTGTGAATTTATTTATCATAATTAGCTCAAAAATAACTTTAAAAGTGAAGTAATATTGGATCTAATTTAAAAAAAGAGAAACAAATAAGTCATATGTTTAATCACTTTCTTGCAACTTCTTTTAATCAAATCAAATGTATCTATAGGCAAGTCATATGCATAAAGTGTAGCAGTTTTTTGTAGTGATTCTTAATTTAACTCGAGTAAAATTTGATTCCATTAAATTAAGGGATATAAGGAACGTAGTATACAGGAGTCATGTTTAACTCTAATTAAGCTTTCTTAGACTCCTTTATATTATAAACTTATAAGTATCAACAAACAGAATCACTCTTACTTGTTGTATTTTCTTTTAGCTAATGTAGGAACTCAATGTACTACTCTCGTTTAATAGAGCGAGGATGAATCACATAACTTTCGAGACCTGAAACTTCACTATTACCATGTGTTACAACCTTTACTTTCTTGTTGTAGACTTCTATATTATCATACTTTTGGGCCATGAGTTTATTTATAAAGGTGTTTAAGGTGAAAAAAGGTTCATCAGCATGCATGAACTTGATGCTATTAATTATAGCTCTCAGAATTTAATCATATATTAAGTTTAAAATATAAATAAATTTCGCTACTTTCTATTTCTAATTTTGATAATTGACCAAATATTTTTACCAAAGAAATTACTAGGTAAGACAAAATAAACCGTGAAAGTCAAATCATTAATCCATTTAAATGTGGGATTATAGTTTAATAAATTAATTTTATCAAGCTAAAATTGAAAGGTTAATAATTATAATTAATAATCTCTAAAAATAACAATATATTTTATCAATTAGTCAACTTTTTATTATTTATAGATGATTTATTATATAATTATTAGTTATTAAATAAATTAAAGGGATTATCTGCCATTTATAAAATCGCAAATCAATGTATTAACCAATCAACCCGCATAAATTAACAAATTTAATTATTTTTATCACATTAAACAAATTTAATACATAAAAATATAATGTGCAAACTCCAAATGTAAACCGCTTAAGAATCATTAATCTCATATGCTTGTTGGCCTACTTCATACTCTTTATCACAACAGCAATAGTCAACTATCTAACAAACCTATACTTGGCCATCTTTATTGCATCAATCGTATTTTGCTTTATCAATTTGGCTTACTTATTTGCACCAAACTTGCAATAGAAAATTGCTGCCAAAAGATTTGTAATGGTATATATTCCTGGGGGAATCATCGGCCCCACTGCCATTTAATTAAAAATATTTACATATATACAATTATAATTTGGGCTTTATATCTTGCTTAAATTATTCAATTTATGGATTGTGAATTTCTTCATAAGGTTCATAAATTGGATGACCAATTTCAACTATTATAAATAAATTATCGGCTATATAGTGTGTGAATTGTTCTTTCTTTTGAGTGTTTTCATGTTCTCCACCGTTTTTGTCATGTATTTATATTTTAATTTTTTAATAAAAAATAATTTTCTCAATTTTTTAATAATGTACGTCAGAAAAACAGCCCCGGTAAATCAATGAGCACAGAAATTGGAAAGCCAAGTTAATAGTTTATGAATCCGACCCCTGTTAAACTACTATCGTATACACTTAATATATATTTTACTTAAAACATTTTTAAAATTTATTTTTTGGAAGTAAGGATAAAATTTTTTAAATTTTATTTTTGGAAGAGAGATCAGAGTGAATGAGAAATTTAAATAATAAAATCATAATAATAAACAAAAATAGTAGTGACTTTCGCTACCACCATCTAAATCTTTTCATAGTTAACTCAAACTAACTTTCACTTAGTTAAACCTAGATATCCCTAGCAAAAATAATTTTTCAAAACTATAATCATGTCAAATCTTTTGTGTATTTATTATACTCAATTATTTAAATAAATATTAAATTTAAATCCCCCACAGAATAAGTACAATCTGCGTAACGATAAAATTCGCGACACACAGATGTCATCAGACTAAGCACAGTAGAACTGGAGCACCATTCGTGATGCAATTCACAAAATCTATGCAAAGTAGGCAAGTACTCTTAGCTATGAAGAACTTTACCGTACTGCTTACAATTTGGTCCTCCACAAACATGGTGAAATTCTCTATTAAGGAGTAAGAAACACCACTATCGAGTTACTACAGCCAATAGTTCAGAGATTGAGTAGGTGCTCTGATGAGGATTTAATCAAGAAAATTAACTAAGTATGGGCTGAAGTCAAACTGTCAATTATTATGATTAAGGATATCCTCATGTATATGGACAAAAACTATGTTCCCAAAGTCAAGCTTTAAAGTGTAGAGCATCTCCAAACTCAATGCTTTCAAAAGCATGTCGTCCTCAATCCTGAAATTAAGAGTAAACTCATATCAATTATTATGAATGAAATTAAAAGAGAGCGTGATGGATAAAAAGTGGAGACTACTTAATTGAGGCAAATCATTTAAATGCTAGTCGAAGTCGGCATATCTTCCAAGAAAATTTATGAGAATGAGTTTGAGAAAGTTTTCGTTAATGAAACTCAAAACTACTATAGAGTAGAGTCTAATTAGTACATTACTTCTCACTCTTGCTACGCTTTTCTTTAGAAAGCAAACATGCGTTTGAATGAAGAGTTAGAAAGAGTGCTAAACTATCTGGATTCTAGTTCTGAGCGTATTCTGATACAAACTTTCTTGAAGGAGTATATTGAGTAGCATTCTCTTTCTTTGATCAACATGGAACATAGTGGCTTGATTCACATGATCAAGAACGAAAAGTATCATGAAATAGCTTTGATGCATGACCTTTTCTCAAAAGTTCCAGATGCTCTTGTTCATCTAACTAAGCAACTAGCTCTTTATATCATTAATGAAGGAAATAAATTGGTTAATGATGAGACTATGAAACATGACCAGTTTGTAGCTAAAATCATTGATCTAAGAGAGAAGATGATAAACATGTTCAGTAGAAGTTTCAACAAAGATGCTGCTATTGATTTGGCAATTAAGAACGCTTTTGAGTCTTTCATTAATTAATCTGAGAAAACTGCTATGAGTCTTGTCTATTATTGCTAAAGAGATAATTATTTAAATCTTATGGTATTTACAATGAGTTTAACTTTATATTACAATATTTAGACGACTAATTCAAGAAAGATTTCAAGGGAATGGGAGAAGCTGAAATTAATGAACGCCTTGATAAAGTCATTCAAATTTTCCGTTACCTCTAAGATAAGGATATCTTTGAGGGTTTCTACAAGAATTCCCTTGCAAAGAGACTTTTGGACCAAAGGAATAGTACTTCAGATGAGCAAGAAAGATAACTCGTTCTTAAACTAAAGGAAGAGTGTGGATTTTAGTACACCCAAAAACTAGAAGTTATGTTCAAGGATATCAAGATGAGTGAAGAGACCATGCTTGAATTCAGAGGTACATAACTTTCAAAGTCGCTTTAAATTGAGCTAAGTGTGAAGGTAAACTTACAAAGTTATAATTAAATAGTAAAATGCTTCATATATGATTTATTGACAACTGGTAACTGGCCAAATGAAGCTAAAGATAACATTGCAACAATTACTCTTCCAAAGGAAATCCAATCTTGCATCTAGAACTTCAACAAATATTATAATAACAAACATACTGGTAGACTTCTTCACTGGAAACCTAGTCTTGCCTTTGCTGAGATTAGAGCAACTCTTGGAGAAAGCAATTCTAAGTATGAATTGCAATCCAGTACTTTCTAAAGCTGCATCCTCATTTTATTCAATCAATATCAGCAAGTTACCTATAATATATTAAATAATTTTTTAGTATATTGGTTTAATTGTACTAGTAGATTTGTGAGAAGACTAACATCCCTGATAAAGATTTGAAATGCAATTTGATTCCACTAATCGGTATTAAAATGCTAAAGAAGACTCCAGATATCAAGGAATTCAATGCCAACGATGTGATAACTTTGAATCCATCTTTCAAGTCTGGTTCACACAAGATCAAGTTGCCAGTCGCTCAACTGAAGGAAAAGAAGGAAGCTGAGAAGGCTGAAATCACCGAGAAAGTTGACGAGGATAGACGCCACATGGTTGAGGCTACTATCGTCAAGGTTATGAAGACTAGGAGAAGAATCGAGCATAACGCCTTATTGACTGAATGCACCAAAATTCTTGCACAGAAGTTTAACCCTGACTTGGTTATGATCAAGAAGAGAATTGAGTCACTTATTGATAGAGAATATCTTGAAAGAGACTCTGAGGATAGAAGATTTAAAGCACAATATTATAAAATATCATAAAGTATTAAATATATCGATTATTGATGATTTTACTTTTTTAAATAAAAATTAGGATTTTAATTATACTTAGTTATAATTTAATCTGTATAAAAGTATTAAAGAAATTTAAAGTTTTAATTTTATAAATATATTGCATGAAAGAAAAGAAGTACTAGAGTTATATGTTTTTATATGCACTAGTTAATGGATAAAAAGATCTTCTCATTACATTAACTGCTATTAATAATTACTGTAAAAATATTTATCATAAATTTGCATGTTCTCTACTCACCAGAGTATAAATTATTTATTCATTTATCTAGATTATAACTTTCCTTTAGCACTTTTAAAATGCCCAAATGTGATGAGTAAGAACTTAATTCAGCTGAAAGTGAGTTCAAACTGCTGGATTTGTGAGGGGTGGACCTAGATGGAATTTAGGTTGACTCCAATAGACAAGCAATAACCCTTCTTGCATCTAAGCTATGAATAGTTTAAGCCCCAGAAGATGCTGGAAGACCTAAAAAATCCAGGAGAATTTTATCTTTTTAGGATGGTACCTCCAGGGTCTGTGTCATTCTTTTATTCAAACAACAGCTAGAACACTTTTACTGATCCAAGCATGCCAACTATTCTCAATCAACAACCAAACATATCAAATGAGCACATTACCATAAATGTTCCAAAGATTAACTATATCGAAAACGTGGAAAGTTTGGAAAAGATCTTAACTACTGAAGATTTACTTTCAATGAAAGCCTTCCCTAGACCAGAGCCCCCTATAGTAGAGGAAGAAGTAAGGCCAAAGTCTCCATGGTCAATACCGAAATCCATATTTGCAACCTATAAATATGATACAGATGAGCACTTAGCTAATTGCTTTGATTTTGATTGGAGATGCAGTAAAATAGATAAACTTATTAAATCAGTGAATGACAAGAATAAGATTTATACTTTTCTACAGAAAAATTATAGAGCTATGTAAGAATTGTCGTTGATGTTACTTTAATTTCTTATAGTCGTGAAACATATAAGCAATTCTCAGCTATTGGTCCAAGTGGAAATGTTTTTTCAATTGGTACAAACGTATTCAGTGATATAATTTACAATTGCAATGGGCTTTTAGATTCAAAGTATGTGAAACTTTCAGATGTTGACTTGGAGTTTATCTCTACAAAAGCAGGAAATTAATTTAAGACCAGATAAAACCCAGATAGACAGCTTATAAGATTCTAGTTCCTTGAAATATTTGTAAGACTGGGTATTGTCAGGTACCTTAAAAAAAATAATAGTGCTCAAGAATGTTTCATTAATCTATTTTCAATTTTATAAATGTGACACTCATGAAGAAGCAGTGATTAAAGTTTTTGAAGATAATGTGCTACCCTACTTTAAAAAGTTTAATTCAAATGATTTTAAGTGGTAAAAATATTGGAACGAACCTTGCGATATAGTTCTGAAGAAAAATCTAAAGACTTTGAAAGATATTTACGCAAAGTTCTCTGGAAGAGAGTCTGCCCCAGGTGAACCTAAGTTTATGTGTATGAATGAATTTATTGATTTAATTACAAAGTCTGGGGTAATCGATGATAATTTTGGAGCCAGAGAAATAGGCGTGATTTTTAACTTATCTATGATGACCTAAATTGATGAAATTAACAAAGAAAAGCATTTCTAGATGCAATTTATTGAATTTTTAGAGGCAATGGCCAGAGTAGCTGATAGAGTAATGAGTCTAAGTGTCATATAAAGTAATCAGTAAGCAGTTAATCAAACATAGTTGGATTTGGATGCTGCTAGAACGATTGTTAAACTTGCCTTCTTATAGTTTATTATATTTTACATTTCATAATGTTTAGCGATGATTTATCAAAAACAATACAGGAAGTTTTGGATACATCAATTCAAAATCAATCATCATTTATATAATAACCGATTGACTATCCACTTGACAGAAAAATCTAAGACTTTATATAAAGGCTATCATTGTAATGTATGGGTGAAGATTACGCTTATCAATACCGCAGGAAGTTAGAAAGATTAGAAAATTAAAGAATAAAGAAACTTGAAAAAGAGCAGTAAGCTATCAAGTCCTAGAGAGATAAGGAGTCAAGAGCTTAAAATAGCAGGACTAAAAATTATATTGATAAAGTATATATGATTGATAGATTTTATTAAAGGTTATTTTTTATTTCTGATAATGAATTAATAAATTGACCTTCTGCTTATTAAATTTGTTATTGTAATTATTATATATTAAGTTTTTGGTTGATTTTAATGCGTAATTATTTTTCTATATCAATTAATTTCTGCAAATCAATATACTCTTAATATAATAATAATGGTACTTCTTTGCTAATGGACTTAGACAAAAGTAACATGAATGACTCTTTTGGAAACGGAAAAATAAGCACCTTAGACTCAAGGGTGACAACACCCATGCAATTAAATTCCAAAAATCGTATTTTTCTGACTTAGGTATTAATTGTTAATATTTAATATTTATTTTAAGAAAGTTTTTCATTAGCAGTGCTATTAAAAATAATATTTTAAGAGCATGGTGAGTTTTGAGGTTTTAAATCAAGATTTGGAAATAATCAGTCAAGAATGTTAAATAGAAACTGATAAATTATGAATTTATAACCATTGAAATTTTGATTTAAACATAATTTAATAATTTCTAAATATACTTTCATTTATAAATTTATTGATAAATGAACATAAAGCTTACCAGGAATTCTTGTGAATACATGATTAACGACATGATCTTGAGTTTTCTCTGGATCCACAAAACCTAATTCATCTACCCTCGCTTCATTTCCCATCATATGTATGCCCATTATGGTGTGATTAACTTTTAATCCCTCGCCTATTAAAAATCAACAGACTGATATAAATACCTATAATTTTGATGTCAGGAGCTTTGAAACTATTGAAAGACAAATCTATATGTGCAAGTTTCTTATTCATCATTAATGCCTTTTTAATCTTATGAGCTGCTAATGTAAATTACTCAAATTATGGTACTATAATTTTATTTTCATTTTCCTTCTTTCTTGCATAGCTAGGCTTCTTTTCTGTTTCCTTTTTGGGAATTATTTTTACCTTTTTTAGAGGACCAGTTCCAAATGAATTAAAAGATGCGTCAAAAATTTAGAGAACATAGTTTTGTTTCAAAGATTAAGCTAAAAGAATGGCACCTTTTGATCTTATTTGATTCCAATGAAGTAATAAAATTGATTAAATATCAATGGGGAAATAGTTAATAAAAACTAATTATAAGCTGAGGATTTAAGTTCCCTCAAAACTTAAGATATCACTTATATATTAGGCTCCGTAATCTCCAATATTATTCTTACTTAAATTCAAAACCTTAACACAACTACTCTACAAAATTCCCATGCAGATTTCTTTGCAACCCTCGTCTCCCATTAAGTTACCTTCAAAATTTAGGTTTGAAATGTTTCTCTTATTATCAATTAAGATCTATTCCTTAATTAAAATCCTAAAAATTATATGTAATGCATTTTCTGGATATTTCAAAGCAATTTTAAAATTAAAGTTTTTAATTCCTTATGTTTTACATATTTTTATTTACTTCTAATTAATTATATCTTAAAATCTTTAATGAAGTCTATAATTTCTATCCGCTAAAAAGTAACTTTAATTGTATAAATTTTTAATTAGATTTTGAGGTTTAATTTTTTAATAAGATTTCACTGTCAGTTACGGATTATGTGAGATATCTAATCTTTAAAGTTTAAGTGGAATATTTGTGAGTAATTACGAGAATATAGAATCAGTTAAATTATTTCTCACTAGGACAAGCGAGTTGAGTTTCTAATTAGACTTTAAATTTTCAGAAAAAGCCTTTGCAAAGTTGTTGTTAATATAGAATGATTTCAAATTGTAACTGAAATCTCCACTAGTCCGCCCTGATTTCTTGAAAGCAAGCATGTGCGGTATTTAATTGTCTTTGTTTATTTGTTTTAAATACTCTAAAAGTGGATTCTTTTTGCTGTCTGGCTTTTCAGGACTTATCTTCTCAATGTCTTCTATCTTTTCTATATTATGATAGTTATCGTAAAACTTTTCAATTGATGTTTCGTTTTAGAGAACAGACTTCTCATTCCATTTCACTAAGTCTCTTTAACTAGGAGTCATATCGTAATATTTCTCATCATCTTACTCGCTTTCATCAAGTTACTGATAATATAAAAAATTAATTTGGTTTTATCTTAATAAATTAAGTTTAAGATAGTGAGAATCAACTAATGTTTGAAATTTCTATACAAAGTTGGAGGAATTTCAAAATTAAATGAAATATTGGATTAATTCAAATTCTATATATATAAAGAAATAAAATTATTAACTTTTAGTACAATCAGTAAAATAAAATAAATAGTAATCAGAATTATTTGTAAATAAAACTAAACTAACTCATCTCTAATAACCATGCATATTCAAACAATTTAATTAATTTAATTCCATTCATAACATAGTATAGGAATAATCGTAGTCGATAGTTTTAGTGGCTAGTAAATTATTGCTAACAACATTGTGACTTGATTGAGTGGATTCTGGAACAGATTCTACAACATTTTACACAGCTCTCATTTGCTTATGTTTCCTAAGTATTCCACTATTGTCTCTCACATTTGAATTACGTTGAGTTTAAATTGACTATTAAGCAGATGGTTTTATCTCTAATTTATTGTTGGCTTGAAGAAGTTTCTCTCTTAGCATTTCTTTAAGTGGCTGCTTTGGCTTATTAGAGTCGTGTTTTAGAGGAGATTTGCTTCTAGATTAAAATTGCTGTTAAATATCAGCATGTGTCCATTAAATACCATTAATTTAATATTGAAGCTATTTTGTTTTTAGAAATTTATTATCAAATTAATTAGAAGAATAATGAGAAATATTAATCCATTATTGTGCTTAAAATATCGATAAATATTGATAATAATTAAAAATTTATTATTGAAAAAGATGATATAGAAATTTGTATATATTTAACGAATTTAGGACAACGATAAATGAGTTATTTTTTTATTTATTAAGCAAATAATAAAATTTAAAACTTAATCATAGAAAATATTCAATTATTCTTTAACATCAGATCTAGTTAATTTTTATTTATATGTGTTAAAAAATATTGTGTTTTATTGCTGACCTTAGTATTGAGAATTATCAACATGACTATGAGTTTGATTATCATAAATATTTCTTCCAAATTATAAATTTGAAGGAGACGGTATAATGATGCGGATTAATTTCATGAAATTGGATTAATAATGATATAATAATTAAGAAAATAATTAAAAAATGAAATCTAAAATTACAATTAAAAATATCATAAATCTATGAAACTTATATTATTGGCAATGTTTAAGTGTTTGATTAATTTACTAAATTATAATTCTTTGAAATTTTAAGTTACAGATTTTTATTAATTTAGAAAACTCATATTTTGAAATATTTATAAAACTACATTTTAATCCACACCATTTTATAAATTCTATGAAACCATTTGAGCATTGCTATTCATTTCATTGATCATGGCCATATGAGTTTTACACTTGCACTACACTAGATTATTAGGTTGATTATACACATTTTACACCCGCATTTTCCTCAATAAATTCTGCTTATTTTTCAAGAGATAAACAGAAGAACTTCTCTCAAAAGAGGAGAGTAAATTGTTATTGGTTTTGTTTGTGTAAATCTAGCCACCTTAGAAAGATTTGGATACCCCTCTATCTTAGAAGGGAGACACGTTTCGGTTTTGTATTTTGGGCAGTCTTAAGGATGAAGAATTATAAATCTTTAATTTCACTTAGAGATTATTTTTATAATTATATGATGTTATAGTTAAAACAATTTATGAATTGATTAATTTTCATAGTTTTCAATTCAAAAATGAATGAAAAAATCATAACTAATTGTTTAAGATATAATTTGCTTGTAATAAATTTCTAAAAACATTAAAAAATAAAGAAGTTAATTTAAATAAAAATTTTCTTAAATAAAAAGTATATTACAAAGTTTTTAGATTATAAATCTGCATTTCTACTTTGTATATTTTATTAGTTTCTTAATTCAATTTATGATTTATTGATAATATTTGATTAAGGAGATTCCTCATCAATTAAGCTTTGATTGATGTTGATGTCATTCACTCTTATATTTTTCTTGGAACTGCTCCCGCTAAGTGCATAATTTATTTGATTGATTTAAGTTGCAATATTGATTATATTCTTTTGAAATTCTGAGAGCAGATTCGCTGTATTTTTGCTATTATTTTCATTTGCGATGTTATTATAAGGATTTTGTACTATTGACTTACTTTCTGAATTTCTCTTAGGTCTATTAATACTACTCAAATTGTTGAGACTATGTGAGTGCCTGCTGTTCAAGTAATTGGAGTAATTATTGTCACTACTTTTTTTTCTTAATGAGGCCAGAGGTTGCTTCGAGCCAACTGGTGTGATAGTTATTAGTTATTTCTTGCCAATAAAAGACTGGTTTTAGTTTAGACTTGACCTGACATCTAAAGTTGACTTGTCTTAGATAAAAGATGCATCCTCAAGATTTTTGTCATAGCGATTAATTTATCTTCTGGTGAAGGGAAGTTACTAAAATGATAGACTTTTCTCCATTTAATATTAAAAATATTGATTTGATTATAAATAGATTAAATGAAAATATCCTAAATGTGGTATCGTTAAACCAATTATCCACAATAAAATAATAAAGTGAAAAATTATTATAAAAGATTAAGTTTTGATTATATAAATTAAATGAGGCAATCTCAATCCATAGACAGACTAGATTTCAAAGCTGTGAAGGAAGACTTTGATAACTTAATGCTTACTTTAAAAGAATAAAAGTCTTCGATTCATAGACCATTTTAAGGAGGCTCTATTCTTGATTCACTGTAACAATCAAATAGGGATTTTCTTGGACGTTCAAATAATAGCCCTTTAACTAGTAAAATAAACCTTAATAAGCAAAATCTAGATTAATTAATGTCACTTCCAAAGATTAAAAACGCATTTAATACGTCTATATCTCAAAACTCAAATTACTTGGGAAAATCACTTTAACTTGAGAGAAATCCGTCTTAAACCGTTTTAAGATCCATTAAACTGCTTGTTGATGATTAAGTTTAGCAATCGAAGAAAAGTGAAACTTTGTATTTTAACGTTAGAGCTCCTTGGAGAAATACGAATCCCAACACTAGTGAACCATTAAACAAAAATGATGTGCAACCATTAAGTCCTAGAAACATGAAAGCCAGAGATATTTTTATTGAAAGTAACTTGATACTGCCAAGATCATTGAATGATGTAAGATTGAACGAAAAGACTCCACCATTTAAATTAAATACCCGCTATGATCATCGAGAATTTGAAGTACCTCCCGACAGTCTAATGAAAAATAAAGCAAAACTAAAGTTGAAAAAGAGAATGGAACACTATGACGTGCATTTAAAAAAGAAGATGGAAGAAGAGGAACAAAGTATTATTCATAAACGATCTTTAAATGCTATTAAGAGCATCTTAGAGTGTCAGACACCTAGAGAAGAAAGAGAAATACTTGAGAAAACCCTGGAAGTAGAAAAGAAATATAGATAGACTTAATTCTAGAAACCATTCAACTAAACTTCAATCTATAATTGTATAAATAAAATATATATTGTGGTTTAATTTAAGAAAAGACAAGTCTTGTGTCACTTGGTACAACTTCTTACATGCAAAATATTTTCAATTAAGGCACAAGCCACATTGTAAGTCTTAGAGGTAGTGTATATGGCAAGAGTATTAAAAAAGATGACAAAAATCTTAGTAAAAAAGACAAGCTTATGCTTTGATTTAGTTATTTAAGCACATTATGGAAGTTTATTTACACAAATAAAAAAGTTGCAAATTCATTTTATAACTTCTATTTATGATAATCTGATTAAGAATTTATCTAATTATAGCGATTGATTCTTTGATAACTTAAGAAAATATTTTATCAATAAAATTAGAGTCCCAAAGTTTAAATGATTATGTATGCTTTATCTATTTAATTACTGCCTTAAGTAATGAGTATCCAAAATACTTATAATATTAATTTTATAGCAAATATATATATTCTATGAGAAAGGTTGTATCAATCGCTCTTCTGAGCGCTCTCTTATCAAACCAAGCCCTATCAGCTGATGTTAATGGTTGGAAACAAAGAGCTGTTTATCAATTAGTTACTGATAGATTCGCTAAGGGCAGTGGAGATAAATCCAACTGCAACTTAGGTGCTTAACCATATTATTGTGGTGGTGACTTCGACGGTATCGTTGCTAACTTGCAATACATTAAGAACCTCGGATTCGATGCTATTTGGATCTCTCCAGTTGTCGATAACACTGACAACGGATTCCACGGATACTGGGCTAGAAACTGGAACAAAATTAATGACCACTTTGGTGGTGAGGATGGTCTCAAGAGACTCATTAAAGCTGCCCACGATATGGATATCTGGGTTATGGTCGATGTCGTCGCTAATCATGTTGGTCCCGTTGGCTTTGACTATTCTTAAATCCAACCATTCAACTAACCTCAACACTATCATGACAACTGTGATATCAATGACTGGGGTAACTAATGGCAAGTTGAAAATTGCAGACTTGCTGGTCTCCCAGATTTGAAACAAGAAGATGGTTGGGTAAGACAACAACTCAAGGACTGGATTAAAAACCTTGTCTCAAATTACGGTTTTGACGGTATTAGAATCGATACCATCCCTGAGGTTCCAAAGGACTTCTGGAGTGAGTTTGGACAAGCTTCTGGCGTCTTCTAAATGGGAGAGTGCTTCAATGGATTCTCTGGCTACGTTGGTGATTATCAAAATCATCTTTCAGCTCTCTTTAACTACCCAATGTACTATTCAATCAGAGATTCCTTCGCATATGGAAAATCAATGAGAGGTATTAGCGACAGATGGAATGAAGAGGCAAAGTACTTCAAAGACATTGATGCTCTTGGTATTTTCGTTGATAACCACGACAACCCAAGATTCTTAAACTCTTAAGGAGATCATAGATTATTCAAGAGTGCCTTAGCTTTCGCTCTTACTGCCAGAGGTATTCCTTTCTTCTATTATGGTTCAGAGCAAGGTTTTGCCGGTGGACAAGATCCATACAACAGAGAGGCTCTCTGGAACAACTTAGATCAAAACAGTGAAATCTTCAAGTTTGTCTAAACAATTTTGAACGCAAGAAAACACTCCCAAATCTGGAGCCACTACTTCAACGAAAAGTATGTTGATGACCAATTCTACGGTTTCAGCAAGGGAGATTTCTTTGTTGCTCTTACCAACTAATTGAACGGAGAGACCCACAGAGACGTACCTAACTCTGGCTTTAGCGAGGGTGAAACAGTTTGCAACATCTTCTTCGCTGGAGATTGTATCACTGTTAAGAACGGAGTCCTTCCAATCTACCTTGAAAACGGTGAAGCTAAGATCTTTGTTCCAAAGAACAGCTCATTCTTCACAAGTTAAAAGACTGAGGCATTCCTCGAATGAAAGAGTGTTATGAAGGTTCATTGAGTTTTAAGCTCTTTAATCCTTGAAATACTATTTTCTTATCCCTAATGATATTAAACACATTTAATGATTAAAATTTTTAGCGATTAAAAATAAGCTACGAGGATAAATTGGCTTCGTTATATTTAGGGCGAAAGATTTTTAAATAAAATAATTTCAATCATTAATTAATGAAATATCTAGCCAACTATAGAACACCTCCAGTATTAACATTTAAACAAATATTTTACCATAAAAAACAACTTAACAACCAATATTTATATTCTACATATCTATCATATCACTTTAAGTTCTGTTTTATTAGATTTAATGAAATTAATGTAATTTATAGTATTTTTACTTTATATAGTCTTACTAGTTATTTATAAAATAATCAATACAATTTCATACTGAATCTATTTCTATTATAAATATAGATTATTTTATTTCAGCCAATTATAATAACTATTTATTGTTTTCACCAATAACTTGTCAACTATGTATCTGATTGCACTCTTTGGCCTATGTCTAAGGTAATGATCCTTAAGATTTTTTATAACGTTTTTACTTTTAATCTATTAGATCTAAGCACTTTATTCTAATGGTTCGTTAAGATATATTATTTTTCTGATTTCTTGTCTAGAACTTTTTCTGTTTTTCTATACCTTTTTAAGTTATTTCTCAGCTTTCTTGAAATTCTTCAAGGACATAGATGGTTTACTGGAATTGTTAGTTGTTGATGTTGTCAAAGATTGATCATAAATTTTGTTAATTAAGAATTCTTAGTAGAAATCTAAGTCTTCAAGCTTTTGCTCAAGTTTTTATCGCTTACTAGTCTTATGATTCAACCATTTTTAGATTGAGTTTCTTATTTTAGATTCAAAGTTTATCGGTTTCTTCAGAGATTTCTCTTAATCATTAGTCTGTTTTTAAGTAAATTTGTAAAAATATAGTAAAATGTTGACTATTATGAATTAGGCATTACTTTTACTATTCTTTTGCGTGAGTAGATAGCAAAAAAGCTCTGTTCATTCTTAAGGAAGGCTAGTTAATGTTTTCACAAATTTGTTTCACCCCAACGATTCTAGCACTTTAAATTGTCATTCTGCTTAAGTTTAAATTACTCTTTGTCTAATTTGGCTGATCATTAAACAAATATATTAATTAATATTGACAAAGATCAATAGGCAATTCTTTATCAAATAAGTCAAAATTACTAACTTCTTGAGTATATTATAACTTAATCTTGTCTAAATTGTTTTCAGTATTTCTGATTTTCAATTAGCTTTAAATATCTCAATTATCGCATTGATGGTTTCTATATGTATAATTAAGTACTTTGATTGGATTCTCCTTAAAATTCTAAAGCTGTCTATGACTGTTAAGAGCTGATTGAACCCTGGCTTTTACTTTATTTTATAGATTTATTTTCAAAAATAAAGATTAATCTTCGTAGTTTATTGGCCTTATTTTTGGAATTATTATTTCCTCATCCAAGATTTAAATAATAATTATATTACAAAAAATTATTTGAAAAGAAAAAATTTTTTGGGATTTAAAAATTATGGGAAGTTAAGAGAAAAAAATTTAGAATTTATGGAGTTCTAATTATAACGATTTATTTTTTTTGTTATATCTGAACAAATTGATAATTGTTTAGCACTTATTCAATGATTAATTTTTGTTTTTATTTGCAGATCTTTTAGATAAGATGTCAACAAATGACTATAATTAAAATATAATAAATTTAAATTTCAGTAGCATTTTTGATCTTAATGTTCTACAGTTAGTTTTAATCAGTTTTCTAATCTTTTTATTTGATTGTTTTTATTTTATTTCTTGATAAATTTAAATCATTTTATTTTTAAGGTGAGCAGTTCTTAAATGATTCCATGAACTTAGGCTGCCTAGATGGACTGTAGCTTTGTTTATATTCGTTCAAAGTTTCAATCATTTTATCAAGCATGGCGGTTGTCTTAGTTCTGATTTATTTCTACTTTTTTACTTATTATAATTGAATTTAATTTGGAAATTTCAATGAGCTTTATTTGGTTGATAAGTTTTTAAGGATTTGATAATTTGAAGTCTTTCTAAAACATTAATATGGTAATAGTTATCAAAAATGATTCAGTATTAAAAATGTCATAAATTATATTCTATAAGAGTTTACTACTCAAAGGTAATAAAATCGAGGGAGACCTGGAAATTCTGAAGCCAGAACTTTAGTTAGAACTACTATTTCCAGGTAATTGTAATTTATTAGTATCTATAGTTCCTACCACTCTACTTGGTTCAACATTTATTGGATTATTATTGCTCTACTTTACGATATTATTAGGTGTAGCATTTAAATTAAGATTTTATTAAATTAATTTTGGCTAGATAGTTGCTTGTCTCTATAGAAATAATTGAATTGGCTGTGGATTCAAGATTTGGGGTTTTGTTAATTGGGACTCTTAAGCTGAGTTTTACTATATATTCTGAATTATTTGATTCTATAGACTCTTTTCTGGGAGTAGATTTTAATTGGGTTAGATTATCACCTCATTATGACTTTTTTATTTTAGCATTTAATTTAATAATATCTATCAATTACCCATTATAATTTTATTATAGTCTGCTGTGAGGAATAAATATTTTGACATAACCAATTAAAAATATACACAATATACAATTATAAAATACTGTTTTCACTTCTGTTACTATCTCTAGCCATTATTTACACCTTAATATATAGGATGTTGGATGTTGTTATTTTATTATATAATCATTTGTTGTTACTCAAATAAATTACTCAACTTCATTAAGTTAGGTTGGCTCATTTGATGAGAATGCTACTAACTTATATTATAATTAAAAGATATAATGTTATCAATTGTTTTAGATAAAGATTTTAACTTTTGAGTTGTTAAGGAGTTGGAAACATTTGCTAGTATCGAATTATACTTTCTTAAGAAGCACTTGACCCATCCCCTTTTTAATAGACAGAACTCAATCCCAAGTTACTGTTTCTAATGTTAGTTAATTTATTTAACATTTGACAAAACTTAAATTAAATAAAATTATATCAATATTGGTTGTACCCGTTCCTTGGCCAACACTTATTGGTGATGCACTATTAATAACCAGACTCTGGAAGTTATTTTAGTTTTTATTTTGTGAATTCGCCAATAAAAACTACAAAACTATAGCAAAGGATTTATGATACATAAATTAATTGTTAAAGATTCTGAAAATACTGTTAATACATTCTCTTATATTTGTTGAAATAGATAAATTTTTAATAATTGAATAAAGTATAGAAAGAAACTTTGGGAAATAATCTAATAATATTATTAAGTACTATTATCTTTGAAATAATATAGATTGAAATTTGAATAAATTTAATTATAAACTAGAATTTGATTGCTCTTTAAATAATTAATAGATAAAAATAATTTATCAATTTTATTCAATACGCAATTACTAATTTTTTTAAAAATTGTTATCAAGAATATCTTAATTTAAAATTGCATATATAATATTCAATTTAAAAAATAATATCTATCCAATAAAATGTTTGATAATGTTTACAAAAAATGCAAAGAAATCGAGATAAAGTAATTCTTAAAATAAAAAATTTAATAACTAAAATTCTTGTAGTTAGGTGGGGTTTAAATGCAATCAATTTTATAGCCTCTTTTATTTCATCCAAAGTAATTGAGTGATTTCTCTGATTCCAAATAGTTTCTCTATTTTATCCTTAAATATTATTTATGAATAAGATATAATTTAGGAAATTGTAATATGTTCAGCATTTCAGCACATAATTTAGTAAGTACCTTTAACAACTAGAGAAAAGAATATGATTATGGTGAATTAATTTGAGGCAAGAATTAAAATTGCATATTGATAATAAATTTACTTTTAACGTAGTGATAGTATGTATAATTTAATGTCATTTAGTTTTCTCAAGGTTTTAAATTAAAATATAATTCAACTTAAATTAGATAAAATATATTTGAGTTCATCGATTTTTTCATATTAAAATTCATAAACGATCATACTTAAGGAATACTGTAGCTAATTCCATTTTACTCAACTTAATATTATTACTATTAGATTTAATTGTACAAGTTTTCTGGAGTGTTTGACCTTTCGTTCTTTTAAATAGTTTAAATTATTTCACCTTATGAGTTTTAAAATTTAGGAGAGAATTGCATATCTTGCGATCTGCTTCTTTGATGAAAGCTGTTTGTGCCATGGTTGTTAGACAGTTAAGATATTCCACCATTGATTTTATTTTAGCTCAACATTCCAAATTAAGAGTAGTTAGAAGAGCAGTTGTTGCAAGGTACATATCTGTTGTTTTGTTTTTTATTAGAGAAACAAGTTTCTCTCCTAAGACATTAATTTTTAGCAAGTGGCTCATTTTAGATTTAATTCACAGTTCTAAGTTGCATTTATGACAGACTATGCTATAGACTGATGTTAGCTTTTTTAAGTTAGTCAATTTGATTCTTTTGTAGTTTGTTTTGCTGTTAAAGTTAAACTGCTTTCTTTTTTAGTTGCTTCTATTAATTGAAGTTCATTTCTGGCCAAAGTCCAAACTTTACATACTGCTCTTTGAAATCTTTGATGTCGTAAGAAGGTTAATAAGAATTTTAAGCAAAAGAAGTCTAGTTGCTAACATTTGGAGAACTTGTACAAGTAAATGTTTAGGCAGGTATCCTTGACCCACCAGTTTAGTTGCTTGTTCCCAAAGATTGATTACCATTTCTCGAATGTTATTATTGATTTTATCTGTGTAAAATATTGGCTTGCTAAAATACATTTACACTTTGCTAATCTTAGAACTATTACTAGAAATATTAATTTGAACTTGTCCCGATCTTTTAAGGACATAACTAATCTAAAATGGATTGTGATTGATCCTAATTTGCAAAAGATTGCTTAGCAGTTTTTACTGGTGATACTTCAGGACAGTTAAAGAAGCTTTGTTCATGTGAATCACCTGCATGGCGTTTGTCCAGATCAATTAATGATAAATCAATAGGAGTGTTTGTCTCGTTATCAGGGTTAAAGAAATGAGGTGCTGTTTCAAGTCTCCCTTAATAGTTATAATGATCTCCTTGCTCATTCATCATGTCTTCACCAAGCAAATCTTACTTTTGCTCTTCATCCCTAATGAACTGCTATGTGATTTCTTGATGCTTGTCAAACTCTTCTAGAAGATTTTTTGTAAACTAGGGTTAAGAGGCTTTTCTGTCAAGTACTTGCTTCTTCATGTTCTGACAGTATTCACTTTGGTTCAAATGTTATAGCCCTTTCAATATACAAGTCATAGCAGCAATCTTATTTGAGCTGTAGCTTTGATCATTGATCCTGGAAGTTGGATCTCCAAACATAGTAGAAGTTGTAGCACCTTGATTCAAAGTATTAACCTATTAGGGTAGAATTTACCAACTTTGAGTTCTATGATGATTGAAACTTCCTTACAGACTATTTGCCATAGTTATTTGATTTGAAGTAACATTAGTTGAAGGGAAAATTTAGTTAGGTTTCTGAATTCCATTTGAGGGTGATTATATATTTTAAGCAAGCAGGCCTTCAACATTTTTACTATTTGAATTTTAAGTATCAGTTCCTTAAGTATCTACAGGCTTATGATTGCTTTCTAAAGTATGATCTCCCGATCTTTCTTTCTAAAAAGTTATAGTGAGATCTTTGCGGCCTTTCTTGATTTCTTGAACTTTTGATATTCCATTTATAGCAACAGTGGAAATCAAGCTTCCTAATTTATTTTTACCTCCATTTTCTTGTCTCTATTACATCGATGTCATCTAAGACTGACCAAAGTTTTTGTAGTATTTGTTAATAACAGCAGTTGGGCTCTTTCGCAATGATTGTCTATTTGAATCTGTTTATAAAGGATTCGCTGAAGTTTTAGTGCTAGATTACAATGGATGATTTTTCAAAGTAATTCCGATAGCTCTGGGAGATTGAAATTGCAATTAATTTAAAGCCTAGTTTACTGTCAGTTTTAAATTTAAGTTCATGGAATTCTTTAAATTCTCTTAATTTTAAGTTTAATTAGTGGATTGAGCGGTAGAGCTCTAGTGAGGTTCAATATTGTAAATAGAACTTTAATTTGTGGCTTTTGAGTTCTTAAGCTAGCTTTATGAGGGGTTTTTGCCTAGTCTATTGGTTCTCTCAACTTTAAACATCTTAAATTAAATTTAAATTTTAAATATTGTTAACCCGAAATTTCTGTTGATATTACTGATTTAGTCATTGGTCACTTAATGTCTATTCGTATTGTACAATGAATGTTACTTAAAACAATATAATTTTATCTGTAAGTAAATATATCAGAAATGCTTCTCTCTAGTCAAATTTCTAGATCGTAATCGTCGTTGTTTTCGAGGACCATTTTTGAAATGCTGCTTTTAGTGTCTTCTTATTGCTTAGTTCTTTCCTTGAGTTTTAATTGCAAGAGAGTGTTCGAGACTACACCTATTCTTATATCGATAGATTTAATATCTGATTTTACTGTGGCTATTGACTTCTTGATCTTTTAAAGAGGAGTGTTATCACTGAATGATTTGCCTGTATTACTAACATACAGAATTAAATTGAGTATGAGTGTATAATAATACATAAATGTATAAAATATCATCAATCTTTCTTTCGACATTTGATAATCTTTCGTTGATCTCACTGAGTTCATTCTCCATATCACCAACATTCTTACTAACAGTGGCGAATGCAGTTTGAATATCTTTAAGGTTTTCAGAGTGAGCTCTGTAATCACCAGTCATTCCTTGGAAGCTCTTTGACAAAATACCCTCTTTTTTGCCAATTTAAAACTTTAAAATACTTTTACTAATAAATAAGTTAAAAATTCTTATGAAATTTCAATAAATTTTTGTTAAAATTAAATTAAAATCAAAGACAAATTAAATTTCTTATTCATGTGTGAAAAGGAGAATTCAAAGATTATCAACCACCTTAATTTAAAAAAATTAAGAAGTAAGTCCATTGATTAAATTAACAGAATTTTTACAATACAGATTGCATATAACTGTTTATGGTAATAAATTAAAATAATTTGAGATAAATAGTATCTTATAACAATATAGCAATCATAACTAAAGTTATTTAACTTAAATTTCAATATGATCAGTAATTTCAATTAAAAGATTTTTGCATTAAATTCTCTCGAGTGCTTTACTTACTTCATCAGAAAGTTTCTCAAGCTTAGTTCTGACATCTGGGAGTGCTTATTTGACTGAGTCTGCGTATTTCTTGGTCTGGTCCAAGTGGCTTCTCCATTCCTTACCATCGTTAGGGAGGTTACTGATTTTAAGTTTATGAGCAACTCTCTCAACTTCCATCATCCATTCTTCTCTGCTGATTGAGGATTGAATAATCTGATTTTGTAGATTTTCGTCTTGATGGTCTGCTCCCTGACCGAAATCAGCAAAGTCTTCGATGTCATCATCATCGTTTTAGTTGTTAGCCATATCTGCGATGTCAGCACCTCCGTCCATATCATCGCCAACATCTTCACCTTCATCATCCAAGCCACCTGCTTCATCCTTAATGGTAAACTTCTTGAATTTGAACTTGTTCTACAGAGATACACTGCATAACTTTAGTAGAACGGCACATACTCCGTCGCCATAACCTGTCTTAAGTTTATTGGGAGGCATGTCTACTTCAATGCCCAGTTTCTTCAATTCAAGAACTAAAATTTATTGATGTTAAAATATCCTGGAAAATATGAATGACAATAATATCAAAGAAATTCTATTATTCATCATAAACCACAAAAAATCATTAAAAAAAGAAAGATTAATATAAGTTTTTTAAAAATTATTAAATTTACTCTTTTTAAAATTATTAAATGTATTTAGAGAGTATGTTTGGAAATAAGGAATTTATATTCTTGTAATGATCTCCAAAACTCAATTCATTATATACAGGTTTACTTACTAACGTTTTAAGAAGCAGTCATAGGATCATCATATTTATTCCAGCCTGTAACTTGATGATTATTGATGGAAAGTAAATATGAAACCAGTTGCACAAAATACATAAACTATTCACTGGGATTGCTGCTGACCAATGCAAAGAAAGTCCTTGACAGTGGTTTGAAACCTCTATATCACCATGAATTTCAATAAATATTCAAAACAACTATATAGATAATTACTTCTATCTGCAGAACTTGTTCTCGTAGTCTAATAGTTTGAGCATTTCTACGATATCGTCCATCATGATCACTGGGTCTGCTCCTTAGGGTGCCTGAAAATACACTTTATAAAATAAGTTAACTTACACCTTGCGCTCCACCTTCTTCCATTCTTATTTTAAATTTTAAAAATTATACTTTTATACTTTTAAATAATAAGCCTTATCATTATAACTATAAATCACACTTTGATATTCACATCTAAATTTAAAGCAGTCAAACTGCCATAATTAACTTAGTCAAGCACACTGATCACTTCTTTGAAATAAGTCATGTCTTTCGCAAGAATGAAACCCAGGTGATCTAGCTCGTATTCCTTATAGTGAATTAATTGCTTAATCTTTCCTTTGTTCATTTAATTGTCGACTGGTGTTGCTAGAGTATCGTATTTTCCAATGAACAAGGCAACTGGGATACTTATGCTTGAAATATCAATTTATGGTGGCGATGAAGCAGCATACTATGCAAAGTTGCCTATAAATCCATAATCATATTGTTAGAACTTCCCACTTGTCATGATTTAGCCCATGTGCACAAGATTTTTCAAGGAGGTGCCAGCTGAAAACCTCTTGAAATAGAGACTTATACGATCTTAATTTACTAAGTCTGCTCTAGTATCAGCAAAAACAGATAGAGTTTAAGTGCATATCGAAGGTAGAACTATGCAGATTTAACCTAAAGTATCGAAGGTATTTTGAATAGTAGTGTCGTTTTCAGGAAACATCTCATAGAAATTGTTTGTTTCTAAGAGTAAAGGAATCATATCATTTTAGGAAAGCTATTTCAAAAGGGAAGAGGTTGCGTTTTTCATTGTAATTACTGGCGCCAAAGCAATTCATAAAACAAAATAATAAAATAGCAATAATAAAATTGGTAGTAAAATTATTATTTTTATTATTTGGTAATTTTTTATCGTTAAGTTTCTTTAAATACTAAATAAAAATATTTATTGATTTTATTACTAGTATTGTAGGAATACATTCAAAATTGTGAAATTTAATTAAATTAAAATTCCCAATTTTGAATGTATTCCTACAATATATTTTATTTTCATTTAATCATCACTAAATATATAATTAAAATGATTTACCATGGATTCGAAATATTTTAAAATTATTAATTGCAATCAATAAAAAAATTCAAAATTAAATATCAAGATACAGGCATAAAAAATTTATAAATAATAAATTTCAATTTAATTAATAATGTATTTTTTACATTTGTCTTATCAATTAGATTAATTACTAATATATAACATAATTATACTTTGTAAAATTTTAATAAATTTAGTAAATGAAGGCCTTAACTTTATCTTTATAAAATTCATTGTTCATCGCTAGTGAAGCAAAGGTAATGGTAGTTCCTTGTGAGAATCCAATAATAGTAAGTTGTTTTTTCTATGTGACTCTCAATACATAATCTACAGCTGCAGTTAAATCATAATTAGCCATTTCTTCGAATCCAAATTGCCAGTACTATTTATCTGACTTTGAGTTGTAAAAATTGTGCTGTTTTGAATAAGAATTTCCTCTTACATTCAAAAGCCAGGCATCATATCGTCCAGTGTCTACTATTTGATACACTGGTGCTATCAAGGGGCCATTCATTATAAATCCCTCACTTGATGATAAGATTCCATGAAGCATGAGCACTGGTTCTCTGGTTGAAGAATTGATTATTGATTATGACAAGGATTCACCACGAGGACCTGGTATCCTGAAAATGTTTAAAGTATAGCCATCAGCAGTATCGATAAATTTACTCCAAACTGGATAGCCATGAGACTTCGTCATTTCTAAAAAGGATTGATCAGCCTCTGGAGACGGCTATATTTACTTCATAATGCAAGACACATGAAGGGAAATAGAGAAGATTAGCAATGATTTTAGGAACAGTTGATTAAGTTTTAATTTCATTCTTATTTAAATTAATTAATTAAGATTACAATTAAAATACTTATCTATCTTGACAAATTAATTAAAACAAACTTTCTTTTCAAATACAATATTTAGAAATATCATTTTAATCCCATTTTCTTCCTCATTTCAAGCCAGTATTCATCACTGGTGGTATCCAATTATTTTCCATCATTATTCTTAGGTTAAGTAGTATTGCTCTTTTTATACTTATCATTCTCTTGCTTGTATTTATCTTTTTCATCTCTTTTTCTATCTCTTCTGTACCTTTCACTGCTTGATGAGGAGCTATATCTTTATTTGGGGTGATAAAGGCTTATAAGATATTCTTATTTGTCTTTTGAATTACATATCCCCTATCTTTTACCTGATTTCCTTGATTTATCATCATACTTCCTATTCTTTCTGTCTTTTTCTTTTGATGATGATGGTGACCTTCTCTTGTCTTTTTATTGTTCTTTAATCTTGTCCTTGCTATTTGATCTTGACTTTGATCCTGAACTTGACCTGTAAGGTGAGAAGTTCCCTCTATTAATATTTATGCCACTTCTACCTTTATCTTCATTAGTTTTATCTCTGCTGCTTCCTTAGTATTGCTTCTCCTTTGCTTTCATTTCTTCCAGATACATTCTGTTTTCATCTATTTTAGGTTCCTATACATTCTCTTCCTCCTCTTCTTCGATTTCTTAATCTTAAGCTTGTAGACTTAAAGTACTGATTCTAGGTTCAAGTAAGCCGTCTTCTTCGAATACATATCTCTTATTTATTCTAGGGAGTTGAACTTCACAAAATATCTCATCTCTAATCAAGTGGTCTATGTATTCATCGATGTGCATTACTTCAAACCGACCTTCTTCCTTGCGAAAAGCGATTCTACGATAATCTTTATATAGAGGTTCCAGCACTTTATACACATCTTTTCCTTAGGCAGTCAGTCTCCAGTAGAATGCACCAGAGCACGGATGTACTTATAGTCTTCGTTCTTAATGAATTCCAAAATAATATCGGTGTCTGGTTGAATCTGCAGCATTTTCAAGATTAAGCAGAGAAACTTTGATGGTCTTCTCACTCCTCCATAAGTTCCCCCTACATATTTCAGTTCAATTGCTCTATCTACAAGAGTTTCAGCAGTCAAAGCGAAACACTTTTCTTTGTAATAAGGGTCGTTATGTATCTTTAACCTTATAATTTTATCAATCAGAAATTGGGGATTAGTTCCATGCACTTAGTGGGCTCTTGGATCAGTTCTATTTGCCATTTTGTAATTTAATTTATAATTATATATATTTAGAAATGATTAGACTTTAAAAATAATAGTAAAAATATCAATATTTTCAAAAGAATAAAATAATAATAAATTTTTTGTCCATAGTATTTATAAATATATTTTTACTTAAATAATTTAACCCACACTCAAAAACTAATGATGATTCAATTTGATTTATAATGCGATATAATATTATAATACAAATTATTTGTTATAACATTTTGTTTATTGCAAATTACATAAATTTTTTATAAATAAATATATTTAATGATCCATCAATTAAACTTAAAAATGTAAAAAAAGATTGTTAATACTTATCAAATTTAATTGAAACATATTATTTTTTATGATATATATCTATTTGTTAAAACTTAATGTTATTTATATTAAACGAAATATCATACTAAAATATACTATAATTTACTATTTATTTTGATACTATACTAAACTCTATCTAAAATTAAATCATCATTAGAATTTAAGTAAGGTTTTAATAATTTAATTAAAATATATAAATAGATACTATAAGAAAAATCTTGATTATTTAATCATTCTTGGTAAATATTAAAAATTATACTAAATGCTATTAAATCACAGTGCTTTTTCAGCATAGTACACTAGCACCCAATTTTCGTTGGGTAATTCACATAAAACACTGACAAAGTTTTTATCGTTAACTTGAGTGACAACTTCAACAAGTTGACCTCCTGGCTTTTCTCTGAGTTGTTCAGCCTGAATATTACCTTGTGGAATTAATGAGGCTTCTTCTTTGCTGCCTAAGGCCTTGATTTTGCATTTACCATCGCTGTAGATAGTCTTAATCCAGTCATTCCATTTGTCTGGTTGCTTTTCTTCAAATTTAGGATAAGGATCACTTACAAATTCTTGAACATGATCGACGGTTGCAAAGAAGGGTGTTAAATTATCTTTGAAAGTTTTCTTGTCTGATTTTGCGAAAGCCTCCAAAAACTTGGTAAAAAACTCTTTTGCTTTCTCTTCGTATGCCTTACGCTTTTCTTTTAGGATTTTCTCAGCTTGTAGTTTTTTCTGGATCTTTGATTCGAAAGTGCCATTAACAAAAATGCCTTCCCATCTTACTTGATCGGAGTCAGTGTATACACCATCACCATGCATTAAATTATTTTCCCAGCAACCTTCGTACTTTGACCCATCTGCATACTACATAGTTCCAATGCCATGCTGCTTTCCCTTAGACCATTAGCCAGAGTATTCAGCGCCTGAAGTATATTTGTAGGTTCCATATCCATGCATAAGGTCCTCTTCCCAATCACCTTCATATTCTTCGTTACCAAATTCGCTAGCAGTTGTGCCTGAGAAAGTAATTTTCCCATGACCATTCTTCACTTTAACGCCGCTAGAAAGCTTCCAATTGCCAACATACATAGTTCCATTAATGTATTCAAATCTACCAATGCCAGATTATGGAACTTCTTTGATTTCTTCTTTTTCTTGAGTTGGCTCTGGTTATGGTGGAGGAGCTTGACCCTTTTTCATACTTATTTTATTTATATTTAAACTATTATAATTCTCTGCAATTTTACTAAAAGAACATCAATATTATGCTACTTTTTAGATTGTACGTTAACTCCTTGTTAATTTAGTTAAGTTAAAAAGAAATTACTCATTTCCTTCTTAGAATTTCTATTTAACTTCCTGGGTGACCCTTAACCTGATTTATCAGCATTATTATTATTAATTTGCATTTATTATTGATGTTATGTCAGTTTTCTTCTGACTGCTTGTTTTTTACCAGCAGAAACTGCTAATTAATCCAGGAACATCTTGTGCTGCTTAAATAGCATTAATTTCTCTTCAATTTACTTAGTATTACTCTTTTTTTATTAGATTTTATTCACTAATTGAGTTATTCTGTCAATCTTCTCGTTTTTGTCTAAAGTTAACTTTTACACTTCAGCAGCTGTCTCTTCTGCCTTACGATTTAGATCATCCATATACTTTTAAAATTTGTCTTTGTCTTCGTCAAAAGTCTTCTTGGCTTCCTCTAATTTTTCTCTTTCCATGATAATATACTCCTTCAGTCTCTCAGTCTCCTCTGTTTTATCATTAATTGAAATTTATGCGACTAGTATATTTCTAGCGTTTGTTATGAAATCCCTTGTTGATTCTTTGTTTTCCCTATGTTTATTTAGGTAATCCAAAGCTTTTGGCTTATTTGTGTAGGGTTACAATTCATTTGATGACGAGTAAGTTTGAGACATGGATACTTTTGAGGCACTCAATTAATCATCATTTTAGTACAATGAAAGCTGTTTATTGTTTTTATTATTCTGATTTGTTAACTTAATGAGATTATCTTACTTCAGCATACTTCCAATTTTCTAATTAGTATTTATTTCATCAAAAATATTGATCTTCTTACTATTTACTTCATCATTCGATATATCAAGAAGTGCTAGTTGATTGTTTTTCTTTTCAGTATGAGTCATACTGTGAAACTGTCCCCTTTACTATGGCTTGATACCATTGATTTCTCTAATGACTCCTGCTCTATTCTACCTGGTTTGAATGCTTTTCTGAAACACTCTAAGTGCAAATTTCTCCTCCTTATTCGAGTCTTTGAACTCACGCTCCCTCTCTCTTGCTATCAATAACTTTTCTGTTTCCATCTGAACAGTGAATGGATTCTAACTCCCTAATTAGATGTCAGAATTCTTGTACCTGTTTAGTCCGAGAGTAGGTAGCATGCCAGTTTAATAACCCATTGAATGGTAATCTTATCTCCCTGAAAATGAGTTCATAGGTCTGCTTTTCGATCGAGAAGACTTTTTAATAAAGTTTTTATTAAAAGTATCATGCATTATGTCAGTCAAACCTATAAATAATTATACATTTATTTATCATTTAGTCATCTCTAATTTATTAATTTTATTATTTTTTTTATAAAAGATATAATCTAATCATTAATTTATTCTTTCAAAAATAATGAACTATTTGAGTTAATAAAGTTTTATGAGTTTAAATTATTATTTGAGTTAAACTATGTAAATGATTGACCATTATAGCTCTCTCTAGCCTACATATTATAGTTATTTAAGTTATTATTTGATTTAATAAAAAGTTGAGTGTTTGACAGTTATTCGTGCTTGGATGTTTGAGGTTTATTAATATTACTTCTATCTAATTAACTATCTTTCTGCTGTTATATGAGATTTTAGTAGGTTGCCCTTTGTAGGGATATTCCTTCTAATGAATCTCTTGATTTTGCTCCTCTCCCATTTTAAGTAAAATTATTCATAGAAAGCCATGAAAAAAAAGTGAAATTTAAGGTTTATTGGATTTATTAACATGGTTTTAGAACTTTTGAGCGAAGCTAAGCTTGTAGGCTTCAGGGGATGTGGGAGTAGCATCCATCATAAAGTTTTATATTCCATAATGATGAGTATTTGTAGTGTTTCCATTCAACAACATTTTATTTTAAGTATTTTGCTGTTTCATTTTATAACAAATTTATTAAATTAATCAAATAAACTATAAATACACCATTTCTGCACTAATCAATGATAAAGAGAATAATTTAAAATGAGAAGTAGAATTTATAATTTTATAATTAATTGTTAATATTGAATATGGAGAGAACTTAACCCGCCCAAGAACCAACTGAAGGCCAAGTCATTCAAAACTATCAGAATCTTCAGAGAGAGACTTCCCTTTTAGTTGCCAAGATTATTGAAATCGAAGATGAAAAGAAGGAGCATGAGTAAGTATTTATAATGAATTAACATACGCATATATAATCATATTGCCACTCAAAAAATGAGATTGGTTGGCTCTTTAAAAACATTTGAATTTTGAAGCGAAGTTTGTTATAAATAAAACTTTACTTATATAGACTTGTATTGGAAACAATTAAGGATTTAGAAGATGATAGAAAATGCTGGAGAATGGTCAATGGAGTTCTTTTTGAAAAGACCAAGGGAGAAACCGTTCCCGAACTTGTTCTGAAATTTCAAACATGGAAAATGTCATCAATTTATTTATTTACAATTAAATCAAGCAAATCACTGATGCTTTGAGTCAGAAGAAGGGAGAGATATCAAGATTAGAGCAGAAGTAAATAAATTTATTCAAATCATTATTCATTTTATAGTTACGATAGCTTAATGAAACAAGCCAAGGATAGACAAGAAGAAGTCAAGAGCGAAGTTAAGGCTGGAGGAGTCCTTGTTCAATGAAAAAGATATCACTGTTGCAAAAGCTGCTAATAAAATGTTAATTTGTGGAATAATAATCTCAAATTGTATCTTCAATTTCAATCATTTATGGAGATTTTAGCAAATTCGAATCACAAGCAAGTTTAAATTTTAATTTGATATTATTTAAATTATAAAATGTCAGATAAAACTTTACCAAAGCATGATTATTACCCTATGATAGATTCTCGCATTTACAAATAAATTCTCTAGTAAATCTCATAAACTCATTAGAAAGACCTCTGCTCATTGAAAACTTTGAAAGGCATATCTTTCTATATTGAAACCAGAGAAAACTTAACAAATCAAGAGAAATAAATGAGAATGGAGGCTAGTACTTTGATCAGAAAACTTAGTGGAGAGGTGAAGTTGAGTTATGATGAAAGAGTTTGTCACTACCAAGTTAAATTCAATAATCCATACTTTGAGAATAATGAGAATAATTGTATTGATGATATTTTCTGGATGAAGAAACATCAAATAAATAAGCAGCATGCCAGGATATTCAAGGAGTTTGATAAACTATGCAAAGAATAAAGCATTAAGTTGAAGTAACAGGATCAATCAATAATCAACTAAGAAAGTAAGAATATTACTTAAAATTCTAAATATTTTTTAGAGAACAGATTTACTGAAGAGGAATTGAAATTTGGTAATGTAATTTCATTGAATGACTTTATTGACTCCCTTTTGTTTATTTATTCAAACTATCCTGAGTTTCACTTTGATAGAAAACACACTTTACTTCTCCATGAAAACTAGATTTAGCCTTAATGTTATGATTCTAAGAGTCACTTTGTGTTAACTAAGATTAATTCTGTCCCTTAAACAGCTGATAAATTTATCATTCGTGATATGCATCCTATTGATAGATAAGTATTTCACTAATTTGAGTAGAAGAAGCAATCAGCCTCGATTATTGATAGTTCTTCTCAAATAACAGAGCAGCAACTTGTCTTAGATAGTTATGATTACCACAAACTTCACCTTGATTCTCCTCCTGAGATATGCATGGTTTGTACTGATGAAGAACTTTAGTATTTCAAAAAGTATGAAGATAAGATCAGAAAGAGTAGAAATAAGTATTTGTAGTAGGAAGTAGATCTTTGTTTCTCTAACCTCAACATCGACGAAAATAGCTTAGAACCATTTTTCAAAGAAACTGATAACAAAAAATTGTAAATGTAAAGTGAGTAGAAGCAATAGTTTGAACCAATACCTAATCATGCTCACATGTACTGTGGCATTTGCAACATCAAGTACAAAGACTACATAATTCATAAAGAGAGTGATGAACATAAACTCAACACTAAGTGCCAGTACTATTACTTAGATTTAATTGATAAGGAAATTAATGGATTAAATACTAAGCAGTCAAATCTTCAGCATTAAGAGAAAGAAAAGCAATAAACTCAGGTTTCCTAATATAACGTCTTCGATTAAAATAGCTGTGAATTATCTTAGAAATACTAAATTACAGACCTCTAAATAATTCCAGAGAAAAATGAAGATGTAGTAGAAAAGATATCATTAAAAAATACTAAATTTAGCTTTGAAAATGTAGTTTTTCCACAGAAATCATCTTAATAACAAATAAATTCTTAACTTGTAAGCAAGAATGATGAGTTATTTAATAAATAACCTAAAAGTATTAGAAAATCTACTCTCTTAAAATATTCATAAAGTTAAGGTAAATCTCCTAATTCATTTCTTAGAAATTTGGATAAAAGTAGTAACTAGATACAGCAGCTTGTCAGCAGCAACTAAAATTTTCCTAAGCGAATATTCTAAGACTAATCAGCAAATGACCTATAAAGAGCTTCAACATAATCAACTTTTATATAGTAGCAGTTACATTTAATTGTTTTTTAATACAGATGAGAAAGTCAATGGGCAGTAATTAGAAACAGGGAGGACCACTTATAAGCAAAATTCGTTGAGGAATAATAAAATTAAATTCATCTTTATATAGTATATTCTAAATAATTCATTTAACAAATTAATTAATAAGGAATTTAAAAAATCATCTTTAGACTTTCTCTTATACTATAGAATTATAATTTTTTAGGTGTAAAATTTTTCCTGCCTCAAGAAACCACAGCATTAACACTTCAGACACAACATGCCATCTTCATATTTGAGTCTACAAAAGAGAGTGCAATCGAGCACTCCACAACAAAATAAAACTGATCTCAATAATAACTTACATAGAGAAAATAAGAAGAGGAAGAATGATAAAATATCATAGTCAAAACAAGATGCAAAGGAAGATTAGGAAAACGATCATAATGACAAAAGCAACAATAAAAGATTAAAACTAAACTTTAAAAATAATTAGAATAATAATTCTTGAAAAAATTTTAGAAACTTATTGGCTTATTTATTGTGTATAAATTTCATTAAATCAATAATTTTTTGTAAATTATTTCGATATAAGACAAGAAACCAAATTATGAAAAGCATCAAAATAGTAAGCCATAAATCAAACAAAAGTATAAATCAAACCATTTTATAAATCATATCAATTCAAAAAGATCATGCTCATAGATTGGAATGCCTTCATCTTTTAGTATTTTACATTTGCAGTGAGAGATGGGGAACTTCAAACAATTGGAAAAATACTCTCTCTTAATCTAGACGAAGTCCATAGTCATTTCATCTTTATCCTAAGTGCTAGCCATTACATCATCAGTAGTATTTTGAATTGAATCAAGCTAGAAAGGAGTTTAAGTTTAGTCAAAAGCAGTAGATGAGTTTTTTTGCTTGAGTGTATCAGTTTTAAATAGCTAATTGTAAACATCTGAGAATTTCATCTCTACATCTTGCTTGTTCTCAGTTTAAATGAGGATCCTAAGATTTCTATCAGACAAGGGGGCTTTCTCTTCACAAAGTTTATGATGAGAATAGTCATCAAGTTTGCATATAGTTTCTTTGAGTTCATCTTGGATAAGATATTAGGAAAAGGGGATTAATTTTATATTCATAATTCTTTTACTTAATTTATGTTGGCAAATTTTTTGATTTCCTATTAAATTAACTTAATTGATTTAAATATATTAAGTTTTCAAATTAAGGTCGTTAATATTTGTAATGTAACTTTTAATATAGATCTATCAGTATTATTTTTTATTTAAAATATTTATTTTTTAAATATGCTATTATAATTACAACATAATTAAGCAAAAGTTTAATGATAAATAATAAAAATTAAATATCTAAGAATCCTTTTTAATAGAGATGTATAATAACACTCTAGTAAAATTTAAATTAATTTTACTCATTATTTCAATTAAATTTAGCTAATTTGACTTAAAAATAAATTTTATTTATAAAATTGACCCATATTTTCTCTCCCTCATCTAGATTTTGTTTTTTAGTTTCCTGTTAACCATGGCATCTAAGTGGAGCTTCATCAGAAATAAGAGCTTACTCCCTCTTGTGTCTATCCATGTAATCACATAAACTTAACATTGACAGGTACTTTTTATGATACAGATACGATGATTTGTTGGCAATCAAATAGAAACTTAATTGAGTCTGGTTGTACTTAAGATTACAAGGATCAAAGAAGTATTAAATAAATTATAGACTTAAATAAGTGCCTGCATATTTCGATATCTCCAATGTCATACTTCTCAAATCTTTCCTTGAATATTTTCAGTGTACTAGTAGCTCTACCGATGCCTTAATACTTTATTCTCTTTACCTTCTGCAAATCTTTGATGGCAAAAAGAATATGCTTATGGTCAGGCTCACTCTCATACTTCACAAAGATTGGCTCACTTCTTTCATCTCTCCTTCTATCATTCTCTTTATCACATTTCATAACTTGATTCTAGTAATTAGATGTCTCATCTGTAAGTTCTCTGATTGGTTAGGTGGTATAATTTATCATTTATTGATCAGAATGTTCTTACTTCACAACAGTTAAATCATTCAAACTCTCATTCTTGCAGTCAAACAATGGTAAGTCGACAGTATCTTGAGTGAAATTGAGATTCATAGTCTTTTCATTCATATTGATTGAGCTGTTTATCCAAGGATTAGCATCAAAATTGTTTTATAATCTATCTGGATGGAGGTAAAACTCTGCAAAGTCACTGTCAGATTGGTGGTAGGTTTCTTGAGTTTACATATCAAATCAAAATACAAAAGTTTGTATCAATAAAATTAAATAATAAATTATAATTAATAACTTAAATTAAACTTATAATTTATAATTCACTATTATTAAGTATTTTGGTTAGTACTAGTAATAACTGTATTTTGTTATGTTTGATCCTCAAAGACTTTGTTCCCAATATAAACATAAAAATATAACACGTATACTTTCATTTATTAATATTTAATTTTATCTAAACTAATCTATAATCTCTTGACTGGTCTTAACTTCATTCCTTTCCTTTGGCTTTAACTCTGGTTTCCTTGCTCTTTGCATGTCTCTCTTGCCTTGAAATATCTTAAACTCATCTTGCTTCTTTATTCTTGCCATGTTCTTAGTTTGCCTCTCCTCTTGCAACAGTTATTCTTGAACCTTCTTTCTCTCTATTCTCTCTGCTTTTCTTTGATTGTGCAGTTCTTATTCTCTCTTTTCTAAATCCTTCCTTTTAGGACCATTGGCTATATGTTCCTTAGCTTCAACCAGATAATCAAGTTTATGGTCTATCTTTCTCAGCATTTCTAGTTTATCAGATTGATCTTCTTGCTTAATAAATTTTAATGTTAATTTAAGGGATATATAAATTTGTTATGTTTTATGTTTACCTACCTTTTCAAGAACTGAGGAAATTAATGAGCTTAGCTTATTGATTTATTCTTTTGAACATGAAGTCATTTATTGTAACATCATCAAGGCATTTTCTATCACTGCTACTTCCAAAATCCATGGATTAATTAATCTATTACTGACCATTGCCACTTTTCTATGTATTTATCTTATTATTTGAATTAGGCTTGACTCTTGTGTTTGAGTCCAAGAAACTTTGCTTATTTTGCATCGCATTTTTGGCTTATATGAGCATATCAATATTCGATTGAACATCAACCATTTCGCTTTCTTTAACTTTGATTTTAGAGTCAATCTGTTTCTTCATTCTTTCAAGTGCTTGCTCATCTTCCTAAACTAAGTGTATTTTAAAGAGGTTGTCTTCCTCTAAGTGTGATAAATGCTCCAATAAGGTGTATTTGTCGAAATAAATTTCGAAATCAGTTGGATCTTCTTAGAAAGTGGAGTTTTCCTCGGTTTAAGAGAAAGTCTCCAATTCTTAATCAAATTCATTGTTTAGCTAGGGAGCTTCTTGCTACTTTTAAGTATAATATATTATGAGTGAATAATAGAGGCGTATTAGGTATATGAGAGATAGAAAATAATAAATATGAATCTTGATGTATTTAATATTATTTGGAAACAAAGAGATTGTTTTTGAGTGAGTCGTGTACTCAGAGTCTTCTACCTCTGCGACCACCGTCTCTTCTGGTTGTATCGGTTGGAACAGGAGTGACATCCTCAATTCTGCCAATTTTAAGTCCATTTCTAGCGAGGGCTCTAAGAGCTGATTGAGCTCCTGGGCCTGGGGTCTTGGTCTCAACACCTCCTCTTGCTCTCATCTTGATGTGGACAGCGTTAATACCAACTTGCTTAAGGGCCTTGACTACGTCGACGGCAGCAAGCATAGCTATAAAAAGTTAATAAACCATCTTCAATTAATAAATAAGACTCTTCAGCTTGCCACTTATAGGCTGCAAGTACCTCCAACATATATATGAATGGATAATAAGTCAAACTTAATATCATTTGGTACTTAAATAGAGAAAAAGATTCGGGATTGTTGGAGGCAAACGAGCAGCTAAGCAAATGCACAAGCTCATGAGTCAAGCACATTGATAGCTAATGCTGTGTGGGACACTTACCGGCATAAGGAGATGACTCCTCTCTGTCAGCCTTGACTTTCATACCACCGGTGATTCTTGCGTAGGTTTCTCTGCCTGAAAGATCAGTAACATGGATGAAGGTGTTGTTGAATGTTGCCAAGATGTGGCAGACGCCAAAAACGTTTTCGGTCTGTTTACCTGCACCAACAACTGGGGGTCCGTAGTAGGTAATTAAATTCAAATAACAATATCATATTCATTTTTCTTTATTCTAAGAATTTTCAATTTAAGGAATGATTTAGGATATCATATACAATTTTTTCATGAATAACATTTTTGGTTATGATTATTTATTAAGGTACCAAATTTCCTTTCAAAATAAATTTCAAGACTAGCTAAAGTTATTATTGTGGTTGATAAAATAAAAAAATTATTTTGAATGTAGTTTCTGTGTAATACATATATAACTTTTCTTCATTCTTAATATACCTCTTTATTCACTAAGTCTGATAAATTTTTAAAAAAGTAAATTCACTTTATAAATGTTTGTGGGTTTAAAATCTTCTCTTCTTTGGCACCTTCTTCACCATCTGCGCCTTCTACTGCTGCCTTTCCTTTCTTTTGAGCCTTTGACTATAAAAACAAAAGATGAGCGGTTCGTGATAATAGTTACCATTTATCTGCTTCTGAGATATATTGAATAATAATACCTTCCTTTTAATTAATTTAAGAACTAAACTCACTTCCTATATCTTTCCCTTATTTATTAATTTCAAAATTTAAGAATTAAAAGAGACTTACTCAATTATTAATCATACATTAATTTTAACAAAAATAAACACACAAATAATTTACTTCAATCTATTTGATCTTAATTCATTCTCTATCTCTCTTTGTATCAAGCTTGTAAGAAATAGTATCTGAAGAGAAGCATGAAGAAAGCAGTGGACCCGGTAATGTAGCCAACGAAGTATTTCCATGTTTGATCGTCCACTATGTATTTAGTTAAGTACTCCTTGGTTTCTTTGTATAAATAGTACAAACTTATTGCTCCACAAACTAGCAGCAGAAATATCCTGAGTCTGTTAAGTGGCATGAATATGCAATTCACTAGTGCAAGCGGTATAAAAATAGCAAAGGAATAGCCGTAAATTTAAAATAAACTGGCATAGGTAACTTCAATTGCTCCTCTGTTCTTGAAAATTAAGTAACTCACGAAGGGATTCACCACAAACATAAGGAGTATGAAGAATGTTGTTTTAAAAACCTTTTATATGCTGTAGTTAGCTTGTTTAACAAGAATGTCTTCTGCAGTTAGAGAACTAGAGTAATTACTTTGACTTGATAGAACAGTCTGCAGATGACCTAAAATGCATAATTCTATAATCAGAGTAACCATGATCCAGATTGGCCCATATAACTCTTTACTTTGATTTGGTTTCTTTTAGAATTCCCTAACTTACTCAGCATCATTCTCAATCAGATGATGCTAATTCTCAGGAATAAATGGCCACAAAGCGTCCAGCATTCTATTTTATATTTCATCTGTTGTTGTGTCAAAGTATGCTTGATATTTGAAAGGATCAAATATGAATTTTTATACCAGATTCTTTGGTCTCTCATTAGACATACTCGCTTGCTTCTTCATTTTTTCTTGCATAGCTTATTTCGCCTAAATCGGATTTATCCCTCCTGGATAAGCGCTCATGTTTATTGTGCTTTTACTAGAAATTGGCTTAAAATCTTCGTTTTGAGAGCTCAGCAAGCTTGTACTCTCCTTTATGATCTCATCATTATTGTCTTAATCAATTATGCAAATATTCAATAAATTAAAAAAGATAACAACTAAGCAATATCATCATCAAAATCATTTGTTCTTCTGTTTCCACTGGCAAATGAAGTTAAGATGTCATCAGGATTAAATAATGCACCGCTACCTCCACCACTGACTTTCTTCCTATTTTATAAATTGCTATTTTTATTCTGTTTTATTATGTTAGAATTGCTGCTACTGCTGGTATATCCCAAGCCTAGGAGGTCTTCTTCAATTCTTTTTGGTTTATTCTGATTATTAGAGTTTAAAGTTGTGAAACTAATGGGAGGCTAATATGCCATAATTTAGTCTGAATGTATTTATAATTCAATTATTAACAAATTATTATCATTTAATTAAATCACACTTCAACCAAGTTTAACATATAATTCGTGTGATGAAGCCATTGAGTTTGCTCACTTTTGTTTTCTTTTTCCAAGGATTGGTTTGTTTGGCATGTTTTTCATGTATTTAATGTTTTTAGGTAAAGCTCTAGCATCCTTTGTTTCATCAAATTATGCATCATTCAACAATTTAAAGTAAATTAAATAAACTTTAGAATCTTATTTTCAATTGTAAAATTGTACTCTTCTTCTTTAAAACCAACTGACTTCTTTCCAGTTGTTTTCTTATCTCTCTTCTTTCCAGTATCTTCTTCATCTTCATCTTCCTCTTTATTCGCATATTTGCTCTTCTTAATTGCATCCTTAGCATCTTTTACATCCTGCTTTCTTTTGACATTTTCATCTTGGACTCTTTTTCTTTCAGTCTTGAGGTCTCTCTTCTTTTTGATGTCATCAAACTGTTCCTTGATTTCTCCCTTGGTCTTTTTCACGTAGGCGTGATAGACAACGTTACCACGGCAGACACCCTCTTCAATCTTTACCAATCTCAATCTGAGTCTAGGCCCAATTTCATTTAAATTATATGCAAATTTCGTGAAGCTTAATAGCAACATTAGTATTCTTTTTCTTATCTTGGAAGTCTTCAGGCAAGATAATCTTAGATTCTGGAATATCATCAACCTCAGATTCTGAAGAATAGCCACCACCCTTAGAGTAGATATAATCAGAAATATCATTGTAACGAGACAGGTTAGGAACTTTCTTGTTATTAACTAAACGCTTGATTGACTTGTTTATTGATCTCTGGCGAGCAGATAATCCATAGTGTCTGAACTCCAAGAATTCCTCGCCATTCTCATCAGTAAGAAGATTGAATAAAACGACTCTCTTGCATTCAAAACCCCAAAACCCCTTAGTGAGGTTTATAAGTGCTTTGATTTGTAGGGTATAGTTGGGGTCTTATTGGGGTTAGTAGAGAAATTAGGCCAATTTACAAAATGAGAAATAGAATTAGCGAAATTTAGGGTCGATTTATGATGAGTAATATTTAGATTTACTGCTTAAGCTTAGGTATGGTACGTGTATTTATATAGACTAAGTCAAACCTGTACTAAATTATGCAGCTATAGCAAAGTTATTACGCAAGAGTGCCTCAACTGTTAGGTATCACTGCTTGCTAGCTGTTTGGCATTTTAATTCTGGTTGTTGAATGCATCCTGCAAGAAAATAAAAGTTATCCCAGGCTCATATTGACTTCCTCTGCGACTCGAAGACTTTGAAGTATTGGGCACACTTTCCATTAGACTAGCGAGCTGTGATGTTTCATCGCAAGTTTCCTGACATGTGTATCTCTCCTTAGACTATAGTCAATATTTATAGAAGAAATGGTATTACTTTCAAGGCTTTCAACAGAGTGAAGAGAGTGATTGATTTTACAGTGCCATTTTATAGTAATAATTTAAACTATATATATGATTAAATGCAGAGGGCTATTACTAATAAAATCAAGTTCATACATGCTGATGAAGCTGTATTCACCTTCAACACTTTTATTAAAAAGTCTTGGTATAAGAAGTATGATAATATAGAAGTCTATGATTAAAAAGTGAAGGTAGTCACCCATGCAATTTTAGCTGGTATAAGTGAAGATTCAGGCTTAGAGAGTTATGTTATTCACCCTCGCTCTATTAAGCGAGAGTAGTATATAGAGTTCCTACATAAGCTCAGAGAGAAGTATAGTAACAAGAGATCATCTTGTTTGTTGATAACCTCTCCGTTCATAAGACTAAGGAGTCTAAGAAAGCTTATGAAGAGCTAAACATAACTCCTGTATACAACGTTCCTTATAGCCCATAATTTAATGGAATTGAATTCTACTGGAGTTAAATCAAGACTCACTACAAGAAGCTGCTGCTGTATCATCTTATGCCTGACTTGCCCATCGATACAGTAGATTTAATTCAAAGCAGCTGTAAGAGAGTGAGCGTAGATAAGACAACAGTTTGTACGAGAGAAGGAAGAATGAATGTTTATAAATAAGTTTTAGATTTAAATGAATGAATAAGTTCACATATTAAACTAACCCATAAAGGGGTTTGGCTCCTCTTTCTTCTCCTCTTCTTATGGCTTGCTTGGGCCCATATTTCTTCTTAGTGCCAGCTCCTGCATCTATGTTCATTTCATCTGGTTTTTAGACATCTTTATAAAGTCTCTTGCTCACCTCATAAATTGTCTCCGACTTTCTTTCTCTGTGAACCTTTGCATGCTCTTTCATAAGATATATGCCAGTGCCATATTTTCCTACAAAGTTATATGTCAAAG
>ARYC01004354.1:0-11325 GCA_000711775.1 Oxytricha trifallax | reverse complement strand
AGAAAAGATAATGCAAGAACTTAGCTAAGCTCGACGGAGTTATACTTGGTCATGGTTTTATTGCATTGAGACTCAAGAAGTTTGAAATGACTCCAAGAGAGTATCTCTACCATAATAGATATCCTGATGATTTGAATGAGATACTCACAGATATACCTAAGGGTGTGAAAGAGCTCCATGATCTAGGGTATGTTCATAGAGATTTGAAGCCAGAAAATGTAATGCTAAATCTCTGCCCTTTAGAAGTATGTAGTCATAGATTTCAACAGAGCAATAAGACAAGAGATAGTGACTTTAGCTAAGGTTTTAGTCACTCCAGGATACTTCCCTATAAGAGAGAAATGGACAAATGGCTCTGTATAATGGGATGTTTGGGCGGTAGCTGCAATTATCTTAGAGTGCGATATGGAAAGTATGTCATACTTTTGTAAAACATGAGAAATAATCAATAAGTTTGGCTGCTAAACATATTAAGCAAGATAAAATATGCAATGAAATTAAGATAATAGTTGAGATGGTCATCGTAAAAGCTCCAGCATATCCACGATAATCATTAGATGATATACTAGAACAACTACAGACTGCTAAATTCAAGAGGTATCTCAAAGATAAGCAGATAAAATTTGTTTGAATTAAGTACAGTAATACTCATTAAATATTCATTAAATTCATAAAAAACCTGCGTTTTCTCTACTAACCCCAATAAGACCCCAACTATACCCTACAAATCAAAGCACTTATAAACCTCACTAAGGGGTTTTGGGGTTTTGAATGCCAGAGAGTTTAACAAAGCTTCTGCAAATTAATGCTTCATATTAATTATCAGGTTTTATCTCTTATTATTTATATCTTTTAACTACTCTCTCTATTCTTAATCATTTAACTAGCGACATCTTGAACATCACAAATCAATCTTTTGTCAAGTTGGTTACAGTCGCATTGATTTGGTAAAATGCTAAGAATTAAATTACCTCATTTCTTTTAAAGTGCTATGAGGAATGAAAGTTTACTTGCAAATAATTAAATTTTTACTAATTTTATTAAACTTTTAAGAATGTATACGCGTTAGTCCAATCTATCTTAGGCAAGTAGATATTGCAATCTTGAGTTATAAAGTTGTGTATCTATTTCATATTAACTGCAGTTTTCCTAATTTAATTGACGTTAATCTATGTAAAGTTGATTTGATGATTAATAAAATGTAAAGGTAATGGTAAAAAGACTCTTTCTAATAGTTACCTATAATTATTTTCATAATTCAATAACAAAGAAGGTTTACTAATAAGTTAATATAATCCTTTTTGCCAGGAGCTTTATCCTAAAGAAAATAATATATTTGATTCAAACAAATTTTACTCACCCAGTAAATGAAGCATTTTTTAAAGATAAAGTCTAAGATTGCAAAAAAATTAATAAAAAATAATTTTGATAAAATTTACGATACATTCATCATATTTGAGGATTTAGCGAATTTATTATTAAAATGAAATTAAAATCAAAGTTATAGAAACTCGAAAGCCGTTTACTAATGATATCTATGGAAGGTAGATTTTTCTTAGCATCCATAAATAAATTTACTATATTTTTTGATTATTTTTGTGTGTCTCTGTCGTTACTGTATTCTCTCATCATATCAATGCATCAGATGTTTGTTTTGACTTTTGTTGAAAACTTTGAACCAATGTGAAACTCAAACACAACAACTATTAATGAATAAATGTCCAAATTTTAATCCCAGTTTTCCAGTATCTGCCTGATTCATGTCTAAATATGGGACATCTTGATTTTTGTTATTTATGATTAATCTCCAATTTGAGTTAAGTTGATAAAATTACTAAGATTAATTTTGAAATTTTTACTGTTTTATACAAAGACATTTCCAGGATTTATGTGAAAATAGACTACATTATTATTATGTAACTCTTATACTGCTTAGAATAAATGTAGAATTCATCAGGATTAAATTTTTACAAAAAATCTTTAATAATTAGTAGTAGTAGTAGTAAATAACTTTAGGTAAAAAATCTTTAATAATTATAAATACTTTAATAATAAATACTATTAAAATGAGAAACTTCTTAAACATTAGTGACAACTGTATCAAAACTATTTTATTGATGATATTTAGATGTGAGGAGCCTTATGATTTGTCGAAAGTTTACATGACATATAAATAAATAAAATGGTTAAGTTATCGCATTTATAATCTGAAGAGTTTGCTTTGCTCAACTCTCCAACAAAGAATTTACTTAAAAAGAAAACCTAAAATAGAGGAATAACTAACTAATAACTATATTTATAATATTTGATAAGCCAATGTTAACTCCAAAAATGTAACACTAATCACTAGCTGACAGACTAAAGCAATTTAATTCTATATTTTATACTAAGCCATTTAAATATTCAACAGTTTTAAACATTCTCAAGAATAATGGGGTCATATTTAAATAGGTTAAATAGACTTATCACCTGACGTACCATATAAAATTGTGAATTCAAGAAAAAAGATTAAAATAATTTTAAAGCCTTCTAGATCTTTAAAATTCAAGAATCAAAATAATATATATTGAAGAAATCGTCTTCAGCGCTCACACCCGAAAGTATAAGGCTTGGTCATAAAGTTATTAAAATGTTTATCTTGAGTAAAAAGACAAAAAAATAAATACATTATCAGACATAAAAATAAATACATTATCAGCGATTTTTTATATCAGTGAAGATCAAGGGAATTAAGAGCTTTCTTATAAATTATTGATTAATAAAAAGTTTATTACTTACTATCTATTCAAAATGTTCAGAGACTCAATTAAAATTAGAAGATTTGATTATTTATGGACAATCTATAAATTTACAAATCAAATGAAACAGTGAAATTGACAAAATAGTTTGGATGGAGCATAATTTATAATGCCCCTTATAAATAATAGTTCCACAGTATTATAAGTACATTTTAAATAGTTAAAAGATATTATAGAGTCCAACTTTAAAAGTGAAACTTTAAAATCTCCAACCAAAAGCATATAGGAATCGTAAAAGATGCAATATTTACAATTAAAAAGAATAAATAGTTAATTTAATCTATAGATAATATAGTAGAATGATGAGATAATTTATTGATTTAATGATACTTATTTTTATACATGATAATGAGTTTAATTTATTTTTAAGTAATTAATTAAATTAAGATAAAATATTAAACTTTTATCTCTCTTTATCTACTAGCTCTTACTATTAACTTGTTTAATTCTATTAAACCATAATTTTTTCTCTTCTTCTTAATTAATGTAATTTTATTGCAACTCAAAAGTAAAACCCCTTAGATAAATTAAGAAGCGAGAATTGGAGTTAAGAACAATTGATTAACAATTAATTATAATTGGCTAATATTATAAATAATTAGGGTAAAATCAAATATAATCACTCTGATTGCATTACTTTATAAGGACAATTAATCGAGCCAAAAGTTTTAATAGGTAGCAAAAACATTATAATTATACGCCAATAATAATTAATTCTTAATTTAATTGTTCTTAACCCCAATTCTCATGTCTTAATTGATCTATGGGGTTTTATGTCTTTTTAGTCATTTAGCGATTTGCATTCGATTATACTTTTAGCATAGATTATCCTTTGCCCTTGGACCTTACATTAAATTTTAACTATTAAAAACTATTTTTTATGAAAAAAAATAGTTCTTATTGAATAGCTTAATAAATATCGTTTCTAATTGCTCTTGCTTGTTGCTAGGAGTTGTCCACTAATTCAAGATTCCTTAATCTATTTTGATTTTTTACTGATTCTTGTATTTAATCAGGAGTAAATGTTTTCCAACTATCTTATTAAAAAAATCTCACTCTGGTAATTATTTTGAGTCACTGTAATAATTGAGATGTCTCATTATTTTGAAGTCACCTTTTAGTTATTTATATATATATTAAAAATTTTATATTCAGGATAGTGGAGTACTTCAATTATATTGATATCCTTTTATTTTATTAATAATTTTGAGCCTTACAAAAAATCTCTTAATAATCTCATTGTTGTATTCTTATAGCTTGGAAGGCAATATCACTCTAAATAATAAATTAATTTATTAAATATTACAATGATATTTGAGGAACCTATACCAGTCATCCTTTGAAGATAATTTGCCCTCAAATAATCTACCATCTATATATTATTGATTACCAGCCTTAGTTTAAGTATTCATTGTATTTCAAAAAAGATTAATGGTAAAATTCTTTTAGAAAGTTTAATTCTTATAAGAATTATAATTTTTTTATAAATTATTTAAAACCCCAATATATAGTCAACAATATAATAAAAGTTACTAACTTTAGTATCAAATTGAGAGAATACTGAACTATTAAATTTCTAAGTAAAATTTTTATTCTTTTTCTAAGAAAGTTAGATATTTTATAATATAATAATTCAAAATAATTTAATATTAATTAACACAGGATTCACTTTTTATTAAATTCTCTAATTAAACTTTGACTGCTTTATTCTAACTTTCAACTTAATCTATATTCCTAGGCGACTTGACTGAAAATATCTCATACTTATTATGGTTTGAACTAAATTCTAAATTAAATATTTGATTTAAACTAATTTTTCAACATCAAAAACTCAGAAATTATAAGCGGGTCAGTTATTATGATAACTATCTAGCGAGACAGTTATTTAAATAATTGTCAGTAGACAAATTAAATTTTTGGGAAAACATATTTAAAGTTAAATATATAATTCAAAAGAATTTGGATTATGAAATTTTGATTTATTAATTAATTATTAGAATATTTAAAGAAAGCATGGTAAAGTATACTGAATAGTATGAAAGGCTATTATAAAAAAATAGGGCCAATAATTGGTGAGGTCTTTAAAAATTCAATTTTACGATGGAAAAACATAAAGCTGTTAGCAGAATAATTATGATATGAATACAAAAGAAAGGCCAAGAAATTTAATAAAATGTGAAACATGCAATAAAATTTTAACTCACTCATCATTTTTGAAGGATCAAATAAGGCATAAAAGAAATCCAAAAAAATGATCAAAATTCTTTTAAAAAAATGTAAAATATAATTTTTAAATTAATTAATGCAGTAATGACCCCATCCCCATCAGAGAGATTTAGTAAATCATTATTTTACTCATAATTTAGATCAGCTATAATAAGTAATGCCTACCTATCCTAATGTATGAATATTATTTTTTAATGAATTTTATTATTTTATATTTAAAGGAGATATTCTTGAGCAATATTGATAATTAAACCAAATCTGAATTAGTAATTAGCTTAGATTACTATAGAAAATTTAATGAATAATGAACTTTTAGTTTTTTATGAACATGAAAATTAAATATATCAAAATATTCTATAAGTTTAAGAACAAAATGAAGATGATAGTTAGTCAATAAAATCTTGAGTATAATTAATAATATCAACTTGTAGCTGACACTTTTTACAACGAGATACAAATTATATTATAATAATCTTAAAAATTATAATTAATAATTGAAGAAGGATCGAAGGAAGATATCTTCTTTAAAAATATGTGTAAATACTATTAATAATATGAAATTCAAGATTTTATTAATTACAAAATAATGATTCAATAAGTATGGAATCATTTTAGACATCTTGAATATTTCAAGCAATTAAATATAAGTAACTAAAATCAAATAATAGCTATTAAATTTCAATATGACTAACTAACTTTTTTCATCACGGTTCTTAAACTCTAATCTTAAAAAATTTATGAATATTAGAACTTAAAAACGCTAATTATAATTAGTAATAATAGGATTGATGACAGCAGTTTAATAACTTCACAAATTCATTATTGTTCACAGAGATATAAAACCTGAGATTTTACTCATTCAAACATTTCATAATTTTGAAGTATTTCTTGGCACCTATGAATTCTCAATTAAGTTGAATGATAAATCAAACTCAAAGCTAAACTTTTACAATCCCTAAATTTGCACTAAAATTTAATTGAGTAGTGGATCAAAATGTTGGTACATTTACACACTAGGATTAATTATACTTGAGTATATAATGTGGAGAGACTACTTTCTATAGATGACAAATAAATAACTAGTCTTTCACTTTATTTTGATTGATTTATTTGAGAACTTTAAAGCTAGCCACTTACTAAGTGAATTATTGTGCAGAATATTAATAGACATTGATTAGAGTGTATATTCAAATGATATTAACTTTGTGCTTTTTGAATTATTAAATAATGAGATGTGACTAGTTATGTTAATTAATTTTTTTAAATAGAAATAAACTTAATAATTGCTGTCCTGGTTTACTTATCTCTTGGTTTTACAAGTATCAGATCTCTTAATTTAACCTTGGATCCAAAAGTCTCAGTTATAGTTTTCTCATCTAGAAGAATAAGTTTTGAATTTAATCTACATATTTAAGCTTTGAAAATCTGCTGAGATCTAGGAATTTTGAGGAGAGTTCTAGTAGAGAGGTTTAAGCATGGTTGAATTATACATTAGATCTTTAAATTCATATTTCACTCTTGTGATGTTAGAAGTCGAGGACTTCTTAAGCTATAGTATCAGATGAACGATTGCTATAGTAGCCATGTCTCTTTGCTTCTTTTATCATTAGGTCTAATTCTAGATATTTTTTAGTGATGCTGAATTAAATATTTTGTAAAGATTCTGAATCATTCTTATCTTCTTCGAGGTTAGCTTGGATAGCTTGAGTATTAGCTAGACCAACAAATTGGAATTTATCCTCTTATGAATCGTACTTTGCTTTCTCCATTAAGTCTATCATTTTCTGAAAGTTTATCACATTTTTGTCGTTTCTCTGAGTCGATTAAAGCTGAGAATTTTATTGAAGCTATTTAATTTGCTAAATCAACTAAAATTCATTACAAAAACTGATACTTACTATAGAAGGTTAGTGGGAATCTTCAAGTTTAATTAGTTTATGAGAAACAAGATGAAGTTTAAGATCTTCTGAGCTATTCAATTTAGATTTAGGGTTTTGCTAATATTATATTTATTAGTACCCTCTTTCTTCAGCTGCTCAAACTTCCCTTTCTATATTTCATGTGATGGTTTTTGACGAGTTAACTCCTTGGGAGTATACACTTGATTGCAGACCTCACATTCTGTTTTCTTATTAGGTTGACTATCTTTGTTTTGAAATCTTTAGCCTTTTCTAAATGTCCATCTCTGCCACAACTGAGCATACTTCAAACCCCAAAACCCCTTAGTGAGGTTTATAAGTGCTTTGATTAGTAGGGTAAAGTTGGGGTTTTATTAGGGTTAGTAGAGAAATTAGGCCAGTTTGCAAAATGAGAAATAGAAATTAGCGATTTTTGGGGTCTATTTATGATGAGAAATATTTAGATTTACTGCTTAAGCTTAGGTATGGTGCGAGTATTAATATAGACTAACTCAAACCAGTGATGAATTATTGTGCGATTGCAAAGCTATTGTGTAAGAGTGCTTCGACTGTAAGGTATCACTGCTTGTTAGCTGTTTAGCATTTCAATTCTGGTTCTTGATAACATCCTGTAAGAAAATAAAAGTTCTCTTAGCAGCATATTGAATATCTCTGCGATTCTAAGACTCTTAAGTATTGGGCACATTTCCCACTTGACTAGCGAGCTGTGATGTTTCATCGCAAGTTTCCTGACATGCGTATCTCACCATAGACTATCGCAAATATTTATTGAAGGAATGGTATTACCTTCAAGACTGTCAATAGAGTGAAGAGAGTGATTGACTTTACTCTGCCATTTTATAGTAATAATTTAAACTATATATATGATTAAATGCAGAGGTCTGTTGATAATAACATCAAGTTCATACACGCTGATGAAGCTGTGTTTACGTTCAACACCTTTATTAATAAGTCTTGGTACAAGAAGTACGATAATATAGAAGTGTATGACTAAAAGGTTAAGGTTGTCACTCACGCAATTTTGGCTGGTATCAGTGAAGATTCAGGCTTAGAAACTTATGTTATTCATCCTCGCTCTATTAAGCGAGAGCTGTATATAGAGTTCTTACATAAGCTAAGAGATAAGTACAACGATCAAGAGATCATCCTGTTTGTTGATAACCTCTCACTTCATAAGACTAAGGAATCTAAGAAAGCTTATGAAGAGTTAAAGATAACTCTTGTGTATAACGTTCCTTACAGTCCTCAATTTAATGGAATCGAATTCTATTGGAGTTAGATTAAGACTCACTACAAGAAACTCTTGCTTTATCGCCTAATGCATGATCTACCAATCGACACAGTAGACTTAATACAGAGTAGTTGCAGGAGAGTGGGTAAAGACTAGACTACGATATGTGCAAGGAAAGGAAGAATGAATGTTTATTAATAAGTGTTAGACTTAAATGAATGAATTATTTCACATGTCAAACTAACTCTTAAATGGATTCGGCTTCTCTTTCTTTTCTTCCTCTGGTGCTTTACTAGGACCCATGTTTCTTCTCTTTGTACCAGCACCAGCATCTATGTTCATTTCATCAGACTTTTAAACTTCATTATAAAGTCTTTTTCTAACTTAATGAATGGTTTGAGACTTTCTCTCTGTGAACCTTTGCATTCTCTTTCATTAGAAATATACCAGTTCCAGGTTTTCCTAAAAAGTTATAAATCAAAGTTTACTAGAGAGATAAGGATGCTTCTTAAGCTCTGCTAGCCACGTCTCGCTTATTAGTATTCCTTGCTTCTTTTAATCTTCAGGAGAAATAGAGTAGCGTTTCTTATGAGCTTCTTCTGTAATTTCTCTCTAATAATCCTCTTTGATTGTACCAAGAACACCAAAGAAGAAGTTTCTTTCAGGCAATTTATTTGAGAGTTGCTTCTTGCTAGGAAGGTAAATAACCATTTCATCATCTTTCATTGCATCCTCGTAGAGATTTGTGACTGAAATCTCTGGGTAGTTAGGTATTTCAATCAGTTTGATTTCTATGTTTTTAAAAGCTTTCTTCTCCTCGCAGAGTATTGCTTTTAAGAATGATATTTTAGTACCTTCCATCGTTGGAAGGAATAGACCAACTGTATACATCATTGATTAACATCAAATTATTTTACCATGCTAAGTAAGGTATCGATAGAGATCCTCCTTGCTTCTGAATCTTGATATCATTTCTTGAGCCAACCCTTTTCATTTGTTCATTGAATGATTCCATCTTTGTTCCTCTTCCTATTAATGAATTTCAAGTTTTAATTTATAGACTTCTGGATCCTATCCTTTAAAATCTTACTATTAAATATGGGCATCTTATAGGAGGTCAACCCTGTAAAGATACGTGGAGAAGGTTCGCAGAAGCTGTAACAAACTTCAGAGATGGAGCTCCATTTTTATCAATTTAGTTCCATTAAATTAGTACTAAATTTGTTTAAATTTAATTAGTACCGGTACTAAATTCGTTTAAGTTTAATTGGTACCAATTTAATAGTACCAAAACTTAATTAGTACCTAGTTTTAATCCAGTGAGGTTTTAATGGAAAAGTTCCAATCTGGTTCTAAACTTAATTGGTACCAGTACCAACCTGAACTTTATCTGAGTTCGTACCAGAATCAAAATTATTAAGTGCAAAATTACAAAAATTATAGTTATAAACTGAGTATAAATATGAAGTCTTAGAGCTGAGATCAAACCATCATTAATGCTGTAGCAACTCCTATATAGTCCAGCTATAGCTATAGAGGTTTTAAGAGCTTTATAATAGAAATTTAAATTTGAATTTAAACATGGCGGTCCACTTGAATCGTAGAGCGGCACTTTTTAGGAGCAGTTCAATCAATGCTTAACTTTGGTTCAACCAAGAAACAAGAAGTTATATATATTGAGAGGGAGGCAGAGCTAAGAGCTCTTGAATTTGAATTTGAAGCACAGGTTTTTATTATATAGGTTTAAAACATGAAACAGAAAGCTGAAATAGAAGTTTAAACATTAGTAAAAGATGTTGAGGAAGAAAAGGAACAGCTTCAGATTTAAAGGATTAAAACTTTTGAATGCTAAGACTGCTAAAATCTTTTCTCTACTGATTCCAGTTTGAAGAGACATATGAAAAGAGGTTCACTCTGGGAAAGCTAAGGTGTATTTTAAGCATGATAAGGTCGATGGCAGGTACTAGTGCACGACTTGTTAGAAGTCTTATACTCACTCAGCTAAAGTTAAGAAACATATGCAGAAGCATCACCTAAGTGAGTTCTTGATTTAGGATAAAGAGACTTAGAAATTAGTGCCCGCTAAAAGAAAATCTAATAATCTTGAGACTTAAAAAGAACAACAGGAGAAGCTCAAGAGGCAGAAGCGAATAGAATTAATGAATCAACCTGCTGGTAATGTATTTTTAGCATGTTTTTAAGAGAGAGCCATGTATATTCCTGCACTAAATGCAGTAGACCTTAGCAGTTGTATCGAAAACTACTTACATATAAACGTACCTGCTAAAGCAAAACTCATAGTGGTTGATGACTATGCCTACAAGGTATATCCTTTCAGCTATCTCCTTAAAAAACGAGCAGTATCAAAATGAGTTTGCTAACGAATATATTGTACTTAGAGAGGCTTAGAAAAAAGTTTGCAAGAATTTGCTCAAGCTAGATGGTGTTATTTTAGGGTTTGGTTTCATCGCACTAAGGCTAAAAAAGTTTGAAATGACTCTCCGAGATTATCTATATTAAAACAGATACCCAGATGACTTGAATATGATTCTATCTAATATGATAAAGGGTGTTTAGGAACTTCACGAGCTTGGATACATTCATAGAGATTTGAAGCCTGAAAATGTTATGCTAAACCTTTGCCCTTTAGAAGTAGTTGTAATCGATTTTAATAGAGCCTTAAGATAAGAGATTATAACCTTAGCAAAGGTTCTTGGTACTCCAGGTTACTTCCCAATCAGAGAGAAATGGACTAATGGCTCTATTTAGTGGGATGTTTGGGCAATAGCTGCAATAATTTTAGAGTGCGATATGGAGAGCATGACTTACATTAATACAAAATATGAAAAATAATCAAAAAATCTAGCTGAGAAGCACATAAACAAGATGATGTATGCTAAGAAATAAAGAAGATTGTAGAGAAGATAATAGTAAGAGCTCCAGCATATCCAAGAAAATCCTTAGACGATATGCTCGAACCACTAAAGAAAGCGAGATTTAAGAGATACAACAAAGACAAGCAAGTAAACTACGTGTGATATAATTAAACTAATACTCATTAAATACATATTAAAGTCTCATTAAACTTGCGTTTTCTCTACTAACCCTAATAAAACTCCAACTTTACCCTACTAATCAAAGCACTTATAAA
>ARYC01004353.1:0-43383 GCA_000711775.1 Oxytricha trifallax | reverse complement strand
AAACGAATACATAATACTGAGGGAGGCTTAGAAAAAATAGTTTAAGAACTTACTTAGACTTGATGGAGTTATTCTTGGGCATGACTTTGTTGCATTAAGACTGAAAAAGTTTGAAATGACACTAAGAGAGTATCTCTATCATAAAAGATACCCAGATGATTTAAATGAGATACTTTCAGAAATGATTAAGAGTGTTTAAGAGCTTCATGAACTTGGGTATGTACATAGAGATTTGAAGCCTGAAAATGTTATGTTAAATCTCTGTCATTAGAAATTTTAGTCATTGATTTCAATAAAGCAATAAGATAAGAAATAGTAACTTTGGCTAAGGTGCTTGGCACACTAGGATACTTTCCAATCAGGGAGAAGTGGACTAATGGCACTGTTTAATGGGATGTTTGGGCAGTTGCTGCCATAATCTTAGAGTGCGATATGGAAAGTATGTCTTACTTTGGAACAAAGCACGAAAAAAAATAATCAATAAGTTTGTCTTCTAAACATATATAACAGGAAGATGTCTGCAATGAAATTAAAAGGCTTGTAGAGATGATAATCGTTAGAGCTCCAGCTTATCCAAGCTAATCTTTAGAAGACATACATGAGTCACTCCAGAGAGTTAGATTCAAATGGTACCACAAAGATAAGCAGATAAAATTTGTTTGAATTAAGTACACTAATAATAATTAAATATTCATAAAATTCACAAAAAACCTGCTTTCTCTACTAACCCCAATAAGACCCCAACTATACCCTACAAATCAAAGCACTTATAAACCTCACTAAAGGGTTTTGGGGTTTGATTATCATTATTTTAATAAAATATATCAGCAAACTAAAATGAGCGCTAACCTTTAGAGAAGAGCGGCATAACTTGGGTAAGTCAATAAAAGTTATCATTCCAGCAACCAAGAAAAGTAGAGACCAGAGACGCTTGTACTCAGTGGGAGCCTACTTATGACAACTTTGACCAGTCTAGCTTTGAGATTTAAATATAAGTTAAGTAGGAGGTTATCATAGAAGATGTGCAGATTGAGGAGGAGGCTAAACAACCAGTTATAGAGCATCAATAAATACCAGCCAAAGTTGACTATCAATGCAAAGAATGCAATAAAATTTTCCCTTACAAGTCAACTTATAAGAGACACTTGAGAGATATACACAACGATATGCCAAGGTTATATCTCAAGCATTAAAAGAAAGATGGGAAGTATGTCTGTGAGTTCTGTGAGAAGCCATATTCTCATACTAGAGACCTCAAAGTGCACTTAAAGAAAAAGCACAATCAAAGTTTTGTCTTTATTCATGAACCTTCAGGGAATAGATTCCTCTAAAAGAGGAGATCAAGATTCCCAGTGGAGTCTCTTAGATTTGAAGTCTAGAAGTAAGTTAAAATGAAGAAAGCAGTCAAGAACTTTCCAGTCTCTGATATCAATAAAATCATGGTTAAAATAGAGGCAATGAAGATTCCCATTTTGAAAATTATTGACTTAGATTCTTGCCTAGAAAGCTACCTCACCCTTGAAGATAAAATAGAGAAGAGAGTCATTACTGATGACTAATATGCTTACAAGATATATCCATTCAATTACTTTCTTGCTGATGACAAGTTCTAAATGGAATTTGCTAATGAGTATTATGCTCTTTAAAAGGGAACGTTAAATGAGTGTAGTTATATCATCTAGCTTGATGCTATTTTATTTGGTAAAGATCATGTAGCCTTCAGGCTTCCTTTACTTGAAATGACTTACAGAGAATTCTTATCTGACAATAGATGTCAGAGATAAATTAGCTAGATAGTATAGCAGATAGTTGAGGGGATTGAAGAGCTTCACAAGCTAGGTTATGTTCATAGAGATTTAGAGCCAGAGATCATCATGATGAACTTTCGGCCTCTTAGAGTTTATATTGTTGACTTCAACAGAGCTCAAAGTGTGCAAGCCTCTGTATAAGGAAATGTATACAGCACTCCTGGATATTTTCCAGAGAGAGAGGATTGGAGAGATGGAGATACTTAATGGGATATCTGGGCTCTAGCAGTAATAATAATAGAGAGCGACATGCCAAGAAACGATTACTTTAGTTGCAGGGGTGAGAGAGATTCTAAGCAGAGAATTAAACAATGTCTCGATAAAAATAAAATAAATGGAGGTCTCAGAGAACTTGCATACTCAACTATTATCAAGCCATGCTAATAGAATTAACAAACAATAGAAACAATCAAACATCAACTTAGAAAGATAAAATTCAGAGAACTATCACATGACTCTAAGCTTATGTTTGTGTGAAATATTTTAAAAACTCGCTTGCTATACTAACTTAAATTACTAATAATAATAATAATAATAATAATAATAATACGATCACATTGAGGTCTCTAGGGACCCCCGATCAATAATATGTTAGTATATATAAGGGTCTAGCCCTTTCAATTTGTCATTTTGGAGTCCTCTGAGTGATTGTCATTGAGTAATCCTGCCACTAGTGGATTATATTTATAGTAATCCTTAAGGTGGTCTTCATGAAGAACCTCTGGTCTTTTTGTGAGCTCTAAAGTCTTGCCTGTGAGTTCTGCCATTATGTCTACCAGGGATTGGTGGTCATCTTCTTCTATCAAGTTGAATATAATGCCGAGTATATACTCTAATGATTGAAGTATTATGGGTCTTGATGTCCCGTCAGATTATATAAGTATCTGTTCAGTGTATGTAAGCATCTTGTAGGCCATAGGATCATCGTTTATAATTCCCACTCCTGGTGGTATGTACCCTCTAGTCTAGGGAATTTGTGTCATTAGTTGGAACCATTTATGTGGGTCTCCCGTGTCTTAGTCTTAGTTCTCTAGCACTAGTAGTATCTTAGTTTTGTCTAGCCTACTCCAGCATAGTAGGTTCTGGTATATGATAGGGATTTTTAGGACGTCTTTGGTTAAACTGGTTCCAAAGGTTTGCCAATCTTATTTTTATGAGAGATCTAAATCCGCATAAACATTAGTGGGAAGTGTCATCTGAATGATTTTTCCCATGTTGTTTATTTCTATCTCTGACCAGTGTTGTTCGTTAATGATACCTTTTATTTCTTTTGCCTCCATGTATTTTTATTTTAAATCTTTAATTATTTACTATTATTTTTCAAGCTATTAAATAGTAAGTGCGTCATCTGTTTAAGTTAATACGTCACGGAATAAATTACTTGGTTATTCTTGTTACGCACTTTAATTTTTAGAGATTTTCTTGGAGGTGGCAAGTGCGTCATCATGATGCTCATCAGTCATCTCTATGTCTTAATATTTGGTTTTGTGGACTTTTAGGAGAAGTTTAATTTCTAGTCTTCTTCTTCCTAACTTGTTGTGATTAGCGCTTCTTTATCTATTATTTCAAAGACTTATAACAATCTTATAAGTATCATGTTTTGTTTTAGAGGTTGAGGGATTGTGAAAATCTTTGCTACGTCTGCAGTGTTGAATACCAGTCTAGAGTGCATTTCCTTCATATTTAGTACCTTTTCTAGATTAGAGTGGTTGGTGAAAGCGAGGGAAATGGCCGTGGTTATCGTCTAGACTATAGTTAGTTGAATTTGTAAGTTGCGGTTCCTCTGACTTTGCTATTTGTTGTAGTCAAATTAAAGGTTATAGAAGTAATCTTGTAGCTGTTGTTTTGAGGTGAAGTTCGTCTAGGTTGCTGCAAGTTTAGTATAGAAGGCTTCTTGGAGTCTAATATTGTGTCCAATAACTTAATTGAAGAAGTCTATTAGTTAAAGCTGACTTCCTCTTGAGATGTTGTCCAGCCCTTTTATAAAGGCTTGGTATACCCCTTAGATTATTTATCTTAAAAATCTAATTGGGATGGATCTTATGAAGCTAAGACTCCCCATAAGATCTGGGTTCTTCTTGATTGCCTTGTTGAGGAAGTAAATCATAATACCTTCAGAACAAGTTACAATCTAATTTAATAATTACTTAAATTACTAATATTTAAACATTAAACCCTACATAAACCCTATTAAAACCCTAATAAAGTATGCGTTAATAGTCTACTTTTATCAATCAAAAACTCAATCAAACTACTGAAAGGGTTTTGGGGGTTTTGAATGGCGTATCAGGTGTTGAAGATATTAGGAAAAACATGAAAGAACAAAAATAATTCTTTTCATTTCTATATTTGAATTTCTATAATACACTATAGTATATAAGTGTAATTTTATGAAAGAGCAATATAAAAAAAATATTGCTGAGTAGTATCAGCAACGAGAACGTTCTCGCTCAAATAAAAGAGACTAATACCTCCAAAGAGTGTAAAGTTAACAGCAATTTACTTACAATAATGAGTTTTAAAATAATGAAGCCTAGAGAAATATGCTACCCAGTAGTAATAGCAATAGCAGATTTAAATACTCACTCTTTACATTAATATTATGGTTACTCTATTAAATTAGGTTGAGAAAGGGAATAAATAAGAATATTAAACTGAAAAAAATCAATATTATTCTTACGATTCTATATTAGCCTTACTACTGATAAATTAAAGTACTTAACTAATTAATGTGCCAATAAGCGCATAATTAAATCAAACTAAATTAAATTAACTTAATAAGATTCAATTTTGTTAAAATGCTTAACAATTTTAAATTAATAAATTATCAAATCCTTTGAATTTAATATATTCTATATTAATCTAGTAATTTTATCCTAATCCAATTGCATAAAAAGAATAATGGTAATAACACAGGTATGGTGACACCATAGTTAAATTTAGTAGAATTTAGGTTAATAAGAAAATCCTAAATCTTTTCTTAATGTTTAATCAAACAGTAATCCAAATGATTAGGTCAATCAGTAGTACTTCAATATTACTTACTATTTAATTGTTTTGAGGAATTAAAATGATTTAGAAATCTACCAATTTAACTTATAAAATTAAGTGTGGCTTCAAGTTTTACAAATTGGATAAACTTTTATTTCATTCCATAATATACTATGCAAGCCGTTCGTACTTTTCACATCTTGAGAGTGGGAAAAGAATTTCTAATATTTATATATAAAGTTCACTTTGAATTAAGACTTCCAAAAATTAAACACAATACAACTATTATTTTATCACATTTTCATTTCATTTTTACTTCATAATAATAACAAGATAAATAAAGTAAGACTTTAGAATTAGAATATATTACACCATTATCAAAATAATTATATTTTTGTTAAGACTCAAATATTCAAATATAATTATAAAGGCATTTTGTTTACAATACATTTTTAACTTTATCAATAATTTATTCCAAATATCATTCATTAAAAAAGCTTAGTTCTATCTATACTCTATAAAATTTTGATAAAATTTTATATTTAAAAAATGTTAATACTTTATGTCGAAAAATTTCGTATTTTTTTTAATTCAAACTCTAATGATTAACATATTTGAAACAGATATTTCTAAGCATAAATTTAAATTAAACAATTGATATTATTAAATAAGGATAAAAATTTTTAAATTAATTTATTGATAAAACTTTTAAATCTTCTAATCCTCAAACTTAATTATAATTAGTTCACAAATCTGTTTTAAATTAAATTATCTGAATTATTATTAATTAAATCAGAGAATCTAAGAATATAAATTCGAAAGATAGAAGCAAGATTGTTAATTTTTATTTTCTTTAACTTTTCAATTGATGTTATTAAATAAATTCTTAAATATAATGAAAATAATTATTGTTGGATTTTTTTTTTAGAGGCAAGATTACTAATTAACACAAAAGTCTGATAAAAAACAAGAAATACCCCTCTATAATGAATTATATAATCTCTCTTATATTGAAATTTCTTAATTTAGAATCAACGTAAAAGTGATATTTATAAAATTAAGTTTCTCAGAGGAATTCATCAGTAAAATTTAAATTATATGATAGTCCATATTTTCACCTACTAGCATCCATAGATGCAGTTAATTCTTTTAGCATTTCAATAGGCTTTAACTCAAATAATTTATCTCTCTGCTCTTCATTTTTAAAATTCAGAGGATCTAAATAGCCTAAGGAGTTGCATAGTATGCCCTCGAACTATGGTTTCCTGCGAATAACCATAAATATCCAATCTGATGTAATAATAAAATTGTTGGGTAAATCATCTTGTTAGTTGTCTATTTTCTTAAGCAAGCTTCTAAATGCAAAAATAAATTGTGAAGTATAAAGAATCTACAAAGTACTTAATCCATTCACAGATGTGTCAGAAACTGAAGAGACAATAATGAAACTAAAAATTTAATCAAGCTTTATAGGCATCTAAATTATACTAAGATTCTTTCCAACTCACTTCAGTAGTCATATGATGATAATACTTAGGGTCAAGACTACAAAAAGTATGTCAAAAGCTTAATATTCCGATAGAATAAATAATTGCTCATGTGTAGGGCGAGGGCTATCGTTCTCCTCTTCATTTTAATGCCTAATAGAAATGGAAGTCTCTCTCTTGATTTCTTCCATAACTCTTTAGATAATTGGAATCTTTTATTCCGAAGTGATTTTATGTGCAAATTTAAATATGTTTGCTATTTTGAGATGCCCTGATTTCTAACCTGAAATGTAAAAAACGAAGTCATCTAAAGTTTTTATTGGTATAAGCAGAGCTTCAAAGTCTCTTATATTCATGAGATCCTCTTACTTTTATGGTGGGGCCTAGATGTTAAGTTATTGAAGAGTAATCTGTGAGTTTTAGTCAAAATGTCGTCTGTGCAAATGCCTGGCTCAAATGGCTCAAGAAATGCATCAGATTTTTTGAAAGTTTACACTGCATTTTACTGGGGTTTCTATGAATAATTATTATTATTGAAATTATTCTGACTATTGCTCCCACTACTATATCTTATATTCCTATGACTTTAATCTCCTGGTTCATTGGACTGTCGACTGTTTTAATGAGTTCCATTTTAATTCTAAACTTATGGAACAGTTTACATTTGAATAATAAAAGGCATGTCTGCTTCTTTTATAACAGTATCTAGTGTACCTTTATAAACTAAAGATTTATTTTCTGGATACATTTTATTTATTATTTTCTTAAGAAGCCTACATTTTTACTCAAAATTGTTAGAATTTTCTCTAAATTTATCTAAAAGCGACTGGCTCCCAGATTATTAAAAATTTTAATTGCGCTTAATTATCATGTATGCGGAGACACCAAAAATAAATACTGCTACTGCGTATTTCAGCTGTTTCTATCGCTCATTATATGCTGCTGGTAAGCTGAAAATAGATAATTAAAAAAATAATTTTGATTCAAATATTAATTAACAGTTAGTAAATTTTGAAATAAAATAAAATCTGATTATTATTTAGTAAATGTTCGAGATTAAAATTATCGCATTTTAACGATTTATAATATTCTTATATTTTTTTATATTATTTGCTTTAAATTTCAATAATATATATTTTCATCAGACTTGTCATTTATTAAACCTTTATTTAAATGATAAGCAATATTATAATAAAATTGAGTATCTGTAATTATTATTTTAGGAGTAAAATTTTAAGTATTAGCATTATTATTATAGTTGTTTAAGTTATTTGATCTTTATGATTATAGATATATGGAACATATTATTATTATTCATATTAGATTAAAGTTTTTTTTCAAACTACTGTTAGAACTAAGCTATCCCTAATATCATAGATATCATAGAATTAAGAATTTGTTATATAGTAATCAACAAATAAATAAATAAATGAAATATTAGGACATGAAAAATTGTATTAGAAATCAAATATGATCTCTAAAATTATACAGTCCCTGAGGTTAAGACAAATCATTAATCTTTTTAATTTACTTTGTGAGGTTTACAGGATTTTCTGATAATATTTATCACGCTATTATTGTCTCGTTCTTAGTTTTGATTTATTTATCAATTTTCTGTTTAAATTATTTAGAATTAAATTTGTCATTTGAGAATAGAGTCTTTGAATTTTCTCATTTATTTATATTTATATTTTGAGATCTCTAGAGTTTAAACAGTCGTAACACCCATGCAATAGGGTTTAAACAAATCGGAAATTACCTTCGAATGCCTATGCAGGCAGTGGTAAGTAATCATGGGGGCTTGTCCCTTCCATTCATTGTTATATCTTCTTCTTTACAGGTTGGTCGTTCTATGATATTATTTCTTAATTAAACTGATTTCAATAAAGATTTTATTTGCTTGTATTTAAAATATTGAGATTCATAAAAGGAAAAATTGCTCAACCACATGATAATTACTATATTTATATAGTTATCTTTCTTAATTATATAAAAAGGATGGATATAATTATACAAAGATTTCTCCTCTTTCAAATGATATCATGGAAAAATTGAAGGGACCTGTGTCTACTTAAATTATCGCTGATAATTTATTTGATGTTATCTAGCTGTTCACTTAACTAGATGACCATGCGTACGGGGCCCAGTTTTGAACTGCCTGAGCTAATTGGTTCTCCTTTTCCAGAGGATTGCTACTGTGTTTTATCTGGGATTATCTGGGAATCATTAGAGTTAACTACTTAGAGATCTGATGTGGTCAGCCGCTTTTCATAGTTTCTCATAGAAAATACAAGCAAAAAACTCTGGAAAATGTGTACTCATGTTAAAATAATCGACACTAATTGAAATGCTCATAGTTGAGGTTCTCATTAGGACATGACTGTGAATCTGCATGTTATATGATGTGTTTTGCAAAATCTGATGTTGTTAACTTGTCATTATTTCTATGTCTGGGAGTTTATCTTCCTCCTCGTCTTCGTTTTAAGCATCTTCATCAACTTCATGCTAAATAAACATTTAGCTAAAATAGATTAATTTTAGTGAATTAAATCAATTAATCAAGAATTCCATTCTCTCTATATTTATATTAATTTTATTGTATTTTTAGGTACTCTACCGCATTTAAGCTGTTTTGCGGTAGAGTACCTTAATTATATTAATTATTAAATAAATTAATTTTAAATGCTATTATAAAATATGAAATTAAGTTTTCTACAAAAGATAATTAATAATATAAAATTCATAAATAAATTTAAATTAATTTGAATTATGATTCTATAAATAATTATGCTTTGAAGATTGTTGCCGAATACAGTAACATTTTTAGTTAATTTTCTCTCTAAATTATATTTACTAATTATTAATTTCTTTTGTAGAAAACTTAATTTCATATTTTATAATAGCATTTAAAATTAATTTATTTAATAATTAATATAATTAAGGTACTCTACCGCAAAACAGCTTAAATGCGGTAGAGTACCTAAAAATACAATAAAATTAATATAAATATAGAGAGAATTGAAATCTTGATTAATTGATTTAATTCACTAAAATTAATCTATTTTAGCTAATTCTATAAAAAGCAGGTTAGCAAGAAAAGTAAGTTCTTTAAAGACTTTATATAAGTCTAAACAGAATTCTATAAGGAGGCACTCCCTCTTCTAGAAGATTGACCTTCAGTAAAATTACTATTTAGTACTTACATCTTCTTATTTGTAAAAATCCAGAAAGACTTACCATTATTCTTATAGGATCTTAAATTTTTAAATTTCATGCCTAGAGCAGATTTCATGAAAACAAGATTAAATTAAAAGTATAATACTATAATATTTTATGCATAATCTAGTAATGCTCCATATTTTAAGGATTTAGATACTTGACATGCCTTGGATCGAATGAAGGAATTAAATGACGATATAATTTGACAAGACAAATTGAAAATTTTAGTATTAGAAATATAAAGCTTACTTTTGTTCTTGGAGTCAATTTCTGATATTTGCACAAATATTTATTGCAGCTGATCTTGGATTTAAATTTTCACCCTCATTTTAGGTTTATTATTTAATTGAATGCAGAAGATTAATTTTAAAATAGCTAAATTTAAATCAATTTCATCACAATAAAATAATTTTAATGATTAGATTGAAGAATCTTCATTATTATCTTCGATATCAGCAACAATAAACTGTAGCAAAATCAGATTATAGGACTTAAACTATAAAATTGAAATTTGAATTATCCACTGAGAATCTGTCATACTCAATCAATTAGCCGAATTCAAACAGATTTTGACCCTTTTTATTCATAAAGATTCTATTTCGTTGTCTTACAAGTGACTAAAAATTCTCAGTTCAATTGAGACATCGACCTCTAACATCTTTAAAATAAATAACAAGTTGTATGCAAAATTAATAGCAATAAGTTAATGTTTATATGAGATGTTTAGTTCCTAAATTGTAAATGTTACTTTTACTGTATCAAAGTCTTTGAGTTAATCATTCTACATCTTATCCATGGATTCTCTGTCCAATTAAGAAAACTAGTCAGAGAAGTTTTCAAGTGGGTCTTCCTCCATGTTTCCCATCGTCCCTTATATCCTTTTGAGATTCAATGTACCTTGAAGTGTTTCTTCATCACTAAACCCTGAATAATTACAAGCCTTAGTTGATTTCCTAAAACTTGCTTTGGACAGTTTTAGATTCTTAGGCTCTACAAAATTCATATCTTTGTTGTTCTTGCGAACTCTCAGCCATTTCGTGAATATTTGGCAAGTTTCGGGATCTCCAAGGAGCAGCCGGATGTCTTTAAAGTGTGGGTTGCATTTTAAGTAGGAATCTAATAGCAACATGACTTGTTAATACGTCACAAATTAGTTTCTTTCTTTCATGTGGATTTCAAGTTTATTAATTTAGAAAAATTAACTTAATTATAAATATTCAAATTTTATTAATATAAAGTTTCATGGCCTTGATAAGACTAGTTTCAGTCCTCCCAAATATCTTATTGTAAGTGTCAGCGTATTTATTTTGCTGATAGTTAAGCATTTTATTTACCAAATTCAAGCAGGCTTTTGACATTAATGCCTGCTGTTCTATATATCCGATAAAGTGAATGATTCCTCTCTCTCTCTTTAAAAATCACTCTAGAACAGTCGGTGTATATAAAAATAGTTATGAATTTTTTATCCCACTACAATTTTATTTCTTTAAAGTTAAATATAAGTTCATCTTACAGATTTGGGAAGCTTCTAAAAAAATAATCTTCAAACTCTCTATAGTTAAATTTAAAATCAAATATATAAATATTGAAAATCTTCTATCTCTAACTAATCATATGATTGAAATTTGATGTATAAATCTAAGTAAATCTCTCTCTTTCTCTTTTTTATAATCAAATCTATATATTTATTTACTTACTTGACTGTATTTTGCTTTTCTTCATTATTCTAATTGAGAAAGTATAGAAAATTTAAGACTGTTTGTTCAATATTGGGGAATTTAGCTATAGTGAAGGATGCTTTAACCAGTAAATTGTTTTTATGACTATTGTTCTAATTAGGGATGCTAATACTGTTATGCTGATTCTAAGGTTAGTATGAATAATACAAATTTGCTTATTAAGCTGGTTGGTCCTTTTGTGATGGATGATGTTAGTGTGACGCAATTATTAGTGAATTTTACTATATAAAAAATATTTTAAGATTAGCCTCTTTCACATACACACATGATGAACACCAAGATTGTTCTCATAATTAAATTTAAATGGAAGTTAAGTGAATTGTGACTTGATCTTGGATTAATAAAAGTGCCTCCTCTTTTTTTATCTCTACAATTTTATAATTGTCGCTCTGTACTCACATATTAATCTATCAATAATAATCGAGCATCTTCATCAATCTTAATGAAGTCGCAAAATTGGTCACTTTAAAGCAAGCGCAAATTATTGATTTTAGAAGTTATATCATAAAGAGATATTAGGTACAAATAAGAAAGAATAAATGCATAAAAATATACTAAACTATTAACTGAATCCTTATTACAAAAAGCGTTCATGAATTCTGTTAAAAATATAGATAATTATTTGATTAATGATTGATTAGCTTTTTTCTAAGAATGTATATAGATGACATCACAGTCTTTAATTTAATATATTTATAATTATAGACTTACATTAAAGCTCTCCTCTCTTTGCTTGATAACTTGATTTCTAAACTTAAATAGTCTTTTTAGGGAACTTTATGTCTTTTAATGGATCTGTCAGCTCACTTAGTGATAGCTGAAATAATAACATATATAGAACAGGTAAATTTAAAACTAGTATTAATTTAATAAAACTATGAGAATTAAAAAGGTTTTCGATTTTAATTAATTATTTGAAATCGATGATTTCCAAAAATTAGTCTGCAAAACTGACTTGGGAAGTAAGGTACGCTTTTAATTCTTAAAGTATTAATAGGCCAATTAAACCCCGATCAGAATATTTAAAATCACACCCTATTATTTATTAACCAAATTCAGAAATTTTTATAATACTTTGCAATTTAGGAATGGAGTATATCATCTCGCTAACATCACGAGCAAGTACCACTAGGTAAGGGAGAGGCCTACAAGGTCCAAGACATCTTGGACGCCAAAGCAATCAATGACAACATCTACGCTAAGATTACCTTCGACAACGACCCCAGGGGAAAGGCTGTATGGATTTAGCACGGTGAGCTAGCTTATGTGAAGGATCGTACTAGAGTCGAGACATTCATTAATGATAACGAACCATATCTCAACGATTACCCTTACTGGAACATGTATGCTGTTGCCCGCTCTGGAAGAGACCATGATGAAGTGCACCAAGCAGTAGACTGCAAGTCCTCCGACTACAGTGATCATAAATCTTTGGAAAGCAGCAGCAACAATGGAGACTCTCAATAATTAGAAAACATTACCATTCCCATTTTGGCTTGAAACATCATTACAAAGAAGGAATGCACGTGGCGTGTGAGGAGTAGCATGAGCTGGGTGTGAGTGACACTTCTTGAAGATGACGTTGTGACAAGGTATCAACTTGCAGGAATAAGAAACTACTCGATATTAGATGTGAATTATGAAGCATGCACAGAACCATTTATTATTTATATATTCTTTTTATTAATTTAAAATTCACAAATTTGCATAATTTTACTCTTGGGGTTTTATCAGAATATAATAATCATAATGATAAATCACTGTCAATGTGATTATTATTTTCTAAACTTTGTAATAATTTTCTATCTTTAGTATGAGAAATGAAGAGAATGAGAAATTCTAGGAATACATCAAGAAAATGAAAAATGCCGCTGAAAGAAGGCAAAATATGCGAGTTGATATGAGGCCCAAGGTTTTAGCAAAAATGATGACTAAGGGTACTTATTTTATCCTTAACTTTTGGCGTTGCAATTTATAAAATCTATATTATAATAAGAGTATAATATATAAAAATTTGTATATAAACTATTTTACATTGATCTAGAGGTAGCCTACATTTGAAAAGACACATTCTCTCAAAATATATTGAATACTATTAACTATTAATTTTTGTATATTCAAAAGCATTTAAAAGAAAATTTTCTATATATTTTTAAATGCCCCTGTACTTCTTTAAATTGCAGGGAATAAGAGAGTAATATGCTCAATAGCAGCAAAAAATATTTTTTGAAAAGGCTGAAGAAGAATTAAAATATTGAAGGTCCTCCACTTATAATAATAGCACTCTGATTACCTCTAACATGTCAACTTTTGGGTTAAATAATAAATATTATTATTAGATTTAAATTTAAATTTAAAGAAGATTGATAATTTTATTTCTAAAATTAAGTGAAAAAGTGTAAAAGAAAATTTAATATAAACTTCTGAGAAAGTTAGGAGTTAATACAGCGAGGAAATAAAGGAATAAATCAGGTAGGCAGAGTTCGATTATGAAATAGCAGCAATCAGAGAAGATGAAATTATGAGAGATCAAATAAACCTAAATTAATATTTACAATGTGTGTAGTCATTAATCTGATTGTTCAATTACCCTGGTGAGTTTAAGAAAACAATAAAGCTGATAATGATTTTTAAAAGGAAAATAAATTCGAAAATACATATTCAATTAATTTCAATTACTAATTCTTTGATTGATATGATGCGATGAGTAAATACTTACAGGAAATAAAGATTTTAAAAGTAATATATAGTATATCAATCCAATCACATATATCTCATATCACTTAATTGCTAATTAAATTATATTAAATAAAATTAGAATTAAACAAAGGAATATACAATATAGTATTATAAATTACTTCACTTAGCAACGACTATACAGTTTAAAGATTAAGTTTTATTTTATAAATAAATAAAAGCAAACATCAGAATAAGTTAACGATATAATCTCTCATCTGGCTTGGCCAAGATTAATGAGGACCCCGAGCCCATATACCGTAGTTAGTCTTCTTAGAGAAACACTTAGCACGCAAAAATTTCTATATCGAGGAATAGCAAGCATCAGTCGGAGAATTTCGTAGGATTCAAGGAAAAGAATAGATAAGTATAATAAAGTGCTATTAAATGAAATTAAAAAAATCAATAGATTTAAGTGATCAAATTAGCAAAATACATTTACTTGAGATTTACACTTTTATTGCATTTTATTTTTATTTAAAAGAGAAAAATTCAATTTATAGCAAGCTGAAATATTAAATTCAACAAAATCAATCAACATGGCAAGTTTAAATTTATCATCAGGCGTAATCAAGAATCAGAAAGATGGCGGAGCACTGCAAAGAAAAAATGCTTGGCGATGAATGTAAGTTACAAGAAATTTTAAGATTGTAATATAAACACTTACTCTATAAGGAACACCATTCTTTTTTTAAGAATAAATGTACTAAAAGTTTAATTTTCATAGTTAAGAGCAGTGGAAATGATAACTCAGCTGATAGTTTTAAACGCAGATGTTTTGGAGCTTACTCCTCAATAAATAAAGAATTAATATTAATTTTAATAAAGTAACTTATCATTTTTAAAGCAAATAGATCAAGAACGTATAGAATACTGCTAGCTTTTCTAATTTACAATATTTAAGAAATCATAAAATAAAATATTAGACATGATAATTTTATTATTATATAGGGAATATAACATTAAATGCCAATTCATTTGTTTTTCTTGAATTTAAAAAGTATTATACCTGTGTATTTTAAGCATCATCACAAATAACTCAATGAGACTCATTCATATAAATAAATCATAATTGATATAATTTTTAATTATAATTATTAATAGTTATAAGTAAATAAGTTGAGCTTTTGTATAATTTAAAAATATTATTATAGTATATTTATTTATTAATTTTATTTATCTCTAATTATGATGTAAGTTTAAAGTTATTTTCTAGAAATACGAGAATGGATATTTTAACATTTCTCTATAATTTACCATATTTATTAATTTTATACAAAGATTTTAGCCCTAATAATAACAAAATTTATACTTATATTTCATGCTCTTTTCGAAGGTAAGAGCTATCTCTCAATTAATTATTTCATATCACTATTTTTTACTAAATAAAACAAAATATTTAAAAATTACATCAGAGAATGTAAAGATATTGCATTTAAACTTCATACATATAACTATGTTATAAAATTACTCTCCCTCTGTTTTTATCACATTTATACTAAATATTAAATAAGTATATCTAATTAAACGGATTATCAGAGATGAGGGATTTGCAAATTTTTACATATATGTATAAACGCTCTCAATCACTAGACTAATAACCTTTAAAAAGATTTCTTTCTAAGTTTGCTTTCTTTGAGACTGGTGCTTGCAATAGATCCAAAAACTCAAGATTCACAATATCCTAAAAGAATTAAAGATAATCTTGAGGAATTAAAATTTTGATCTTTATGTACAGATTCCAAGGTTTTTCCTTATATATTGTGCTCAGGATTAGCCAGACGGCACCCTATAAACCCTCAAAGATTTGAGTCTAAATCTTAAGGGGTTCTAGTCATACCTAGCAAATCAATAAAATTGTTGAAGTTTTTGAGGAGCAAGAAATTTTTTAAAGACTTTGAAACTGATGTACTAGCTGTTAGCCTATTTTCACATACAGTCACTGCCACTGCAATTATTTCGATAACTGCATATCTATGGCATTGGTAGAAATTCATCTTTCGCCTACTTCCCTCAGGCCATTTAATTATCTTATGATGGCTTGCGCAACCTGTATTTCATTCCAGCTACTCTAGAATTTATGTTAAGGTTCAAATTAATCATGAAACTAGCAATCGAATCAATTGCAGAGATAAACCTCTTCATAGCACCCTTAATTCTATATAATTACCATTCATATATAGAAATTGTAAGCAAAATAAAATGAATTCTGTCTTCTACCCTATAGTAAATTTATCATGACTAATAAATACCTCTTTCGGGAGCTTTAAAATATTTTAGTATTATAATTATAAAATAGTCAAAAACTTATAGAGTTCGAACTAGTGACTAGTTTCTCGAATCCCTAATCTATTGCTTAGGCCAGATAAGAAAAGGATCAAGTTAAGCTAAAAGATTATGCATTTCTCTTGAGATTGACTTTTTATTATTAATAAAATTAATTTATTAATAAAAGAATGAATAAAAGAAATATCAAATAATATGATTATTAATCAATTTATCATAAAATTAATGAATTAATTAAATCATATTTCCAATTCAATGATTTAATTAAGTTTAAAATTAGAAATTTACATTCTTTATGATATTTATCTCATATTTATTTTGAGATTTTGCCAGTTTCCTGTTGTCACCTGTAGTCGGAGTTTTCTTAGAGAGAAATAGAAAGAATTCTATTATATCAGGTATTGAGAAGTGAATATTTTAGAAAACTTATTATTTTTTCAAATAGTATTCTATAAATTAGATGAGATAGATTACAATACTTGATGTATTTATTAAAGACTTAAAATAATAAAATATGTTTCAAATACCTTTCTTTCGCATAAAACACTTAAGAAAATAATTTTTAAATAAAAATGATTTAAAACCAAAATTCATTTTTTATTTTAAAAAAGTCTAATATTTTATGCTTATCTATTAAAAACCATTTGAATATTTCAATCTAATCACTAATTTAAAAATAGTTTAGTTTACTATTAAAAGGAAAGAAATTTCCGAATTATAAAAAAGATAATTAAAATTTTTTTATAATAAAAATTAAACCTCTCCACATGAGGATTCATAATTATGGTAAGTTCTACTGCACTTTTTATTAAAAAAGTAGAAATTTTCAGATAAATTGGGAAAATCAAACTATAAATAAATTATATCAGAAAATAATTTAAGAAAAATTACATATCCTTTTTCTTATCTAATAATTATGCTTTTTAATGATAAATACTATGATGAGAGTTATTTGAAATTTATAATTGGGTTTAATTTATTTTAACTATTTTAAATAAACTGGAATATTATATCAATAAAATTACTTGCTTTTATCAGAATTAAAGTATAAACATAATAGTTTTATAGAAAAATATGTAAAGAATTAACCTATTAATTTTATATCTTTTATATTTAACTTTTCTTATAAAAACTACAATTATTACAGACAATATCAACTATTGATTTGTGACTAACTCAACACATTGAAGATGACTGGTGGTACTTGAGTATCTGTATCATTGTCAGATTCCTCCAGGGACTTGGTGACATCCAAGTCCAAACATCTAGTAAGTATTTATTTCTTTTGCATACAATTTTTTATTCATTAACCTACAGTTTCATTTTATAAGATGGAGCGGTATTAACATATAAAATAGTGTTTAAATTGACTTTTCTTATTAAAATTAATGTTTAGGCTACTCCGTGCAAAATTCTATGTTTAATTTACAATATTAATTAATTTTAAATTGCTATGTTCCCAGAGAACAGAGAAAAGTTCTTGGGTATGGAGAAGCAGCAGCCGATATTGGTCTTTTGGTAGGCCCAGTGCTAGGTGGCATAATGAACACAGTAATGGGCTACAGAGATTGCTTCTTTGTTTTCTCTGGAATTCTGGGATTAAACATCTTCATTAGTTTTCACAACTTATTTAATAAAAACAGCTACTATGTAAATGTTAATTATATAAGCAGAGCACTATTATAATCTTGATAATCTTAAAGCTTATCTTTGTAGAATTTAATTTTAATTATTGAGACAAGATATTTAAATTTTATTGCTAAACAATAAATGAAAATAATATTAATATATTGATGTTGCCAAACTCATTGAATCACACTCTGGGAGAAGAAGTCCCAGATGAAGAGTTCCTCAGAACTTTAAATCATGCAAAATTAGATATCAGCTACTGGGAATTCCAAACCAACAGAAGAGTTATGTTCTCATATGGTGCTTGTGTCGTTCTATGCATCATGACCTCCTTTTCTTCTGGATTCTTAACTATCGTGCTAACAGACACCATGAACATTAATGAAAACTATGTCAAGTTAATTTATATATCAAATTCCATGTTAATAATTAAAACTATAGTTTTATGTCGGCTATTGCCTATATTATCTCATCGATTTTAGTGAACAAATTCATAGAGCAAATCTCCCTTAGAATCTTCATTTTAACGACCTTTTTAATGCACTTTGTGGCTACTCTCCTCCTTGGTCCTTCTCAAGTATTTTCATTCCTTAATGAGCTCTACCTCTTCTTTATCGGGTACTTTATCTCTGGTTTGGCCTTAGGCTTGGTGTTTATTTCCATCTTGCCAGAGGTAATTGACTCAATTTATTTCAAAACAGGGGCTGTGAAGGGGAGGACGTACATTTCGATGGGATTGTTAGCGATAAAGCTAGCTCTTTCTATTCATTGGGACTAATTATTTCTTCTATTCTTGGTAGTGAAGATTTTCTAAGAAATATGTTTTTCATTTTTAAATTAAGTGACAAAGTTGAAAATGTTGTTGCATTAAGAATTTATATTGTTTTATAGAATAAGTGAAATCTTTCAGGCATTGAATAAATAGTGGAACTTGACTTGCGATATTTTTGCATTTTTCGCTGGAGGTTTCTGCATAATTTTCTTCTAGTTTAACGTGCTCCCAGTGGCAGAAAAAAAAGACTGGAAATGGCAAGAAAATCTGAAGTTATTCAATAAGTTTAAAAGTATTATAATTTAAATGTATGTCATTAAATAGAAAAAAGCTTAAGTAAATGACAAATAATTAAAGTTAGAGAAACTATGGGAGGTGGCAAGAGAGCCATCAAGGTTGAAGATTTAGAGGCTCTGCTTGGTAAAAATTACTCACAACACATGCCAGCCCTATTACAAATTAATAATTATTATATCTCTTCTGAATATATCAAAATCCCAATATAAGAAAAAGATTATTTCACTATAAAAATCTGATTCAATCAATAGCCAAGGCGCAAATCAATTCAAGATTAACATCATTAGTGAAAATGGAAAGATTGAAGTGAAAAAGAAGTATTCGCAGTTGGTCGATGAAATCTCAACCATCTTGAAATAAGTCAAGCATGACAGTGATGAATCAGATTGATTCTCATAATATGTGTTACATTCATGTCATTTAATTTCTTTTTATGATGGTACATTAAATTTCTTTTATGACTGTATTTTATAATAATGAGAGAGTATATGATATAATTAAAATAGCAAATTGGTCTCACTTTTCTCTCACTAGAGTAAATAAAAGAATTAAAAACACACTGCATTGCGAATTATTCCTCTATTCAGTATTAAAATGATTAATCCTAACTTATTTTTTAATACGATTTAATTTTAACTCATATGCAATCTATCTCTATTTAATTGTAAAAATTCTAAATATTTTATATAAAATATAAATTTAAACGATATTTCGAAGATAATTTTCATTATCCATTAAGTGTGGTAATGATTTATCATTTATTGTCATTAAGGTCTTTATTCTGTTCGTCATCATTTTTGTTGCCCAGGTCTCCCTATCCACCAGTTCTCGCTATACTCTAGCTCATTATCACAAAATAAAAATATGAGTGTGTGAATACAATTGAATAAGTACTTGTAAACATTACGGTTTGATAAAAAATATATATATTCAAAAGTATTAATAATACATCGATAATAACCTCTATCTGAAAGCACCATGGTTAGTTTTAATTATTCCTTCAGTTATATTCCTGCGCTCTTTATCTTATTTTTTACTCATTTCAAGCAACATGCTTTATTAATGCTTTATACCTTCTAATATATACGAAATATATCTCAAATTATAATCAATTTAAAATTATTATGATTTTGAGAAAAATTAATTATTATTGATATTTTTTAGTTACTTCTTGATAACAATATGTTTCTCATTCACCAGCTCCTTCTTCCTCTAATTAATTATTGAATTTTCCTTCTAGTCATATCTCTTTAAATAAGATCACTCCCTTTTCTTAACAACCTCATCCTATATGAAATGGTGTGATTCACTATGCAATTCATTCTCTTTGAAATGCTTTTTCAATATTAAAATAGTATATTCAAAATGGGGAAATAGTAAAAATAAAATTCAAATTTAAATTTAATTAATTAAAAACTGCCAATAATTTGCATGAGGTTTAAATATAATTTGATATAGTAAGTATCCAAGAATGTCTGTATGAAATGGCCGTTACTATGCACCAACTTCAATAAAAAGTTGGAAAGTTCGAATCCTGCTTTAGAATTTCTTTTATTTTTAGTTCCAATATTATTTTTCATTTATTTTAAACAAAAATAAAAGAAATTCCAAAGCATGATTCGAACTTTTCAACTTTTTATTGAAGTTGGTGCATAGTAACGGCCATTTTATACAGACATTTTTGTATACTTACTAAATCAAATTCTATTTAAACCTCATGCAAATTTGTGGCAGTTTTAATTAATTAAATTTAAATTTGAATTTTATTTTTACTATTTCCCCATTTTGAATATACTATTTTAATATTGAAAAAGCATTTATCCTGCTCTTTTTGCAATAAATAAATAATAATTATGGTGAAGATGATGCAATAAATTTTGTTCTTACCACTTTATCTTCGCTTTGTTGCTTATTAGAGAATATGTGCTATATTTTCTGTAGCTCTATTGCTCATTAAATATTAATTAGATGATTCGAAATATTCTTTTTATAGTTTTAAGTTGGATTTTTTTAGATATATTATGACTGAGTATTTTATAATCAATGATAAGCTATAATTAAATTTATTTTATCATAATCTTGCTTTACTTTTGATATCTAAGATAAATTAATTATTGATGAAATACATTCGAATCGGGTAAATTTGAAATTAAAAATTTAAACAGCCATGAATTATAATAACTTTTATATATAATTAGAGCTTAGTGATTTAGAACTTAATCTGATTAATCTTGACTGTCTCTGAATTAAAACATCCTTCGCAGTTTGCAAATTCTTCTCTGAAAATTCAATTTCTGATCTCTAAAATGATCCCATTGTATTCTCTGCTTAGCCAATCGGTTTAAGCTTTATCGATTTCACATGGCTGCCACAAACTTCCATCGTCCTTATAAGGTCCCAAAATAGTATAACCATCTTTTGCAATTTCAACTATTTCCTTCTTCCACACTCTCCATACTTTCTTAGGAAAAAGTGAGACTCTGTGAGACTTTTTCTCAAAATGTGAAACAATGTGCGAGTCTGTGAGACTTTTTCCCACTATATTAAATTTTCTGTGACTTTATGCGACTTGTAGAACACAATGTGAGACTGTCTTTTAGGGAGCATGTGAGAATTTTACCATTTATTTATTTTTCACATCGCTGTGACATTAATTTCCCTAATTTATCACAATTCTAGAAAGGATTGCCATGCTTAATCTCTTGATTGATATTATTTCAGAACACATTACAGTGGTTTCGGGATTTTTAAGTTGATGCTATTTGGATTGAAAACATGAACACTGTTGAAATTACTAAGTATGATTCTCGAGATATCTTCAGGATATCTTCCTTGGCCAAAATCTAAAAATTTTAAAATGAGATCAGAGTAGCAATAGCAGCAATAAAATCTCAATAAATCACGCTGTTTTTGAAATTTTAGTGAATTTCAAGAATTTTAGAATATGAAATTCATGCTTAATTTTATCAACATCCATATCATCACCTTCATTATTTTATACCAGAATCAAAACCCCAAAACCCCTTAGTTATGTTTATAAGTGCTTTGATTTGTAGGGTATAGTTTGGGTCTTATTGGGGTTAGTAGAGAAATTAGGTCAAATTAAAATGAGAATTAGAAATTAGCGAAATTTAGGGTCTATTTATGATGAGTAATATTTAGATTTACTGCTTAAGCTTAGGTATGGTACAAGTATTAATATAGACTAAGTCAAACCACTAATGAATTATGCTGCTATTGCTAAGCTCTTACACAAGAGTGCCTCAACGGTTAGGTATCATTGCTTGTTGGCTGTTTAGCATTTTAATTCAGGCACTTGAAAGCATCCTGCAAGAAAATAAAATTCTCACAGCACCATATTGACTACCTCTGTGACTTGAAGACTTTAAAGTATTGGGCACACTTTCCACTGGACTAGCGAGCTGTGATGTTTCATCGCAGGTTTCCTGACATGCGTATCTCCTTAAACTATAGCCAATATTTTTCGAAGAAATGGTATTACTTTCAAGACTGTCAACAGAGTGAAGAGAGTGATTGATTTTACAGTGCCATTTTATAGTAATAATTTAAACTATATATATGATTAAATGCAGAGAGCTATTACTAATAACATCAAGTTCATACACGCTGATGAAGCTGTGTTTACCTTCAACACCTTTATTAATAAGTCTTGGTATAAGAAGTATGATAATATAGAAGTCTACGATTAGAAAGTAAAGGTAGTAACCCATGCAATTTTAGCAGGTATTAGTGAAGACTCTGGCTTAGAAAGTTATGTTATTCATCCTCGCTCTATTAAGCGAGAGTAGTATATAGAGTTCCTACATAAGCTGAGAGATAAATACAGTGATTAAGAGATCATCCTGTTTGTTGACAACCTCTCAGTTCATAAGACTAAGGAGTCTAAGAAAGCTTATGAAGAGTTAAACATAACTCCTGTATACAACGTTCCTTATAGCCCATAATTTAATGGAATTGAATTCTACTGGAGTTAAATCAAGACTCACTACAAGAAGCTGCTGCTGTATCATCTTATGCATGACTTGCCCATCGATACAGTAGACTTAATTCAAAGCAGCTGTAAGAGAGTGAGCGTAGATAAGACAACAGTCTGTGCGAGAGAGGGAAGAATGAATGTTTATAAATAAGTTTTAGATTTAAATGAATGAATAAGTTCACATATTAAACTAACCCATAAAGGGGTTTGGCTTCTCTTTCTTCTCCTCTTCTTATGGCTTGCTTGGGCCCAAATTTCTTCTCATAGTGCCAGCTCCTGCATCTATGTTCATTTCATCTGGTTTTTAGACATCTTTATAAAGCCTCTTGCTCACCTCATAAATTGTCTGCGACTTTCTTTCTCTGTGAACCTTTGCATGCTCTTTCATAAGATATATGCCAGTGCCAGATTTTCCTACAAAGTTATATGTCAAAGCTTACTTGAAAGATAAGGATGCTTCTTAAGTTCCTCTAGCCAAGCTGAGCTTATTAGAATGCCTTGCTTTTTCTAGTCTTCAGGAGAGATAGAATATCGTTTCTTATGTGCTTCTTCAATTATTTCTCTGAGATACTCCTCTTTTATTGTACCAAGAACACCAAAGAAAAAGTTCCTCTCTGGTAGTTTATTATTGAGTTGCTTCTTGGTAGGAAGGTAAACTACCACTTCCTCATCTTGCATTGCATCCTCATAAAGATTAGTGACTGAAATCTCAGGGTAGTTGGGAATTTCGATTAGTTTAATCTCTTTATTTTTAAAAGCTTTCTTCTCCTCGCAAAGTATTGCTTTCAAGAATGAAATTTTGGTACCTTCCATCGTTGGAAGGAATAATCCATCTGTTTAATATGTTAATAGTCGTCAAGTTATCTTACCATGTAAAAGTCCTTACTTCTGAATCTTGAATCATTTCTTGAGCCTCGACTCTTTTCATTTGATCATTGAGTGATTCCATCTTTGTTCCTCTTCCTATTAATGAATTTCAAATTATAATTTATAGACTTCTGGATCCTATTGTTTAAAATCTTACTATTAAATATGGGCATCTTATAGGAGGTCAACCCTGCAAAGATACGTGGAGAAAGTTTGCAGAAGCTGTAACAAACTGCAGTGATTGAGCTCCATTTTTATCAATTTAGTTCCATTAAATTAGTACTAAATTTGTTTAATAATTAGTACTGGTACTAAATTTGTTTAATTTTAATTGGTACCAATTTAATTGTACCAAAACTTAATTAGTACCTAGTTTTAAGCTAATGAGGTTTTAATGGAAAAGTTCCAAAATGGTTCAAAACCTAATTGGTACCAGTACCGACCTGAATTTATTCTCAGTTGGTACCAAAATTAAAAATATTAAGCATAAAATTAGAAAATTTATAGTTATAAACTAAGTATAAATATGATGTCTAACACCTAAGAATCAACCATTGTTGTTGCAGTGCCAGCTCCTATACAAAGTTAGTATAGCAGTGAGGTTTTTACTTATTAATAATAGAAATTTAAATTTGAATTTAAACATGGCGGCTAACTTAAATCGTAAGGCAGTTTCTCTTGGAACAGGTTAATCATTGCTCAACTTTGGCTCCTCCAAGAAACCAGAAGTAATTTATATTGAAAAGGAGGTAGAGCTAAGATCTCTAGAGTTTGAAGCTGAGGTCTTTAAAATTTAAGTTTCAAACAAGAAGTAGAGTGCTGAGATGGGAGTTTAGTCATAAGTTGAATTGGTTGAGGAAGATAGGAACAGCAACGAATAGAAAAAATTAAAACATTTTAATGTGAAGACTGCTAAAATTTCTTCTCAACTGAGTCTAGCTTGAAGAGACACATCAAAGAGGTACACTCTGGTAGAGCTAAGATCTACTTCAGGCATGATAAAGTAGATGGTAGATATTAATGCACTACCTGCATGAAGTCTTATACTCACTCAGCTAAAGTAAAGAGACATATGTAAAAGCATCATTTAAGCGAATTCCTGATTAAAGATGAGGAAACTTAAAAGCTTGTACCTGCTAAAAGAAAAAATAACTCTCTTGATTCACAATAGGAATAGTAGGAGAGACTTAAGCGATAGAAGCGGTTTGATTCAATGAACCAACCAGCAAATGGTATGTATATAGCATGCTTATAAGAGAGAGGAATGTATATTCCTGCATTAAATGCAGTCGACATAAGCAGCTGTATTGAAAACTATTTGAATATTGACGTTCCTAACAAGGTAAAACTTATAGTTGTTGATGAATTCGCTTACAAGGTATATCCATTCAAGTATATCATTAAGAACTTGCAATATTAAAATGAGTTTGCAAATGTATACATAGTACTGAGAGAGGCTTAGAAAAGATAATGTAAGAACTTAGCTAAGCTCGACGGAGTTATACTTGGTCATGGTTTTATTGCTTTGAGACTAAAGAAGTTTGAAATGACTCTAAGAGAGTATCTCTACCATAATAGATATCCTGATGATTTGAATAAGATACTCACAGATATGACTTAAGGGTGTGAAAGAGCTCCATGATCTAGGGTATGTTCATAGAGATGTGAAGCCAGAAAATGTAATGCTAAATCTCTGCCCTTTAGAAGTAGTAGTCATAGATTTCAACAGAGCAATAAGACAAGAGATAGTAACTTTAGCTAAGGTTTTAGGCACTCCAGGATACTTCCCTATAAGAGAGAAATGGACAAATGGCTCTGTATAATGGGATGTTTGGGCGGTAGCAGCAATTATCTTAGAGTGCGATATGGAAAGTATGTCATACTTTTGGAACAAAACATGAGAAATAATCAATAAGTTTGGCTGCTAAACATATTAAGCAAAATGAAATATGTAATGAAATTAAGAAGATAGTTGATATGGTCATCGTAAAAGCTCCAGCATATCCACGATAATCATTAGATGATATACTAGAACAACTACAGACTGCAAAATTCAAGAGGTATCACAAAGATAAGCAGATAAAATTTGTTTGAATAAAATACACTAATACTCTTTAAATATTCATTAATATCATATAAAACGTGCGTTTTCTCTACTAACCCCAATAAGACCCCCAACTATACCCTACAAATCAAAGCACTTATAAACCTCACTAAGGGGTTTTGGGGTTTTGATTTCTAAATAAGTCTTGGTATATATAAGTATGATAATTTAGAATTAAGATTAAAAAGTGAAGGTAGTCACCCATGCAATTTTAGCTGGTATTAGAGAAGATTCAGGCTTAGAAAGTTATGTGATTCATCTCCGCTCAATTAAGCGAGAGTAGTATATTGAGTTCTTAAAAAAGTGTGAGAGATAAATACAACGATTAAGAGATTATCCTGTTTGTTGAAAACCTCTCAGTTCGTAATATAAAGGAAAGAAAGCTTATGAAGAGTTAAACATAACATCTGTAAATAACGTTCCTTATAGCCCACAGTTAAATGGAATCGAATTCTATTGGAGTTAAATCAAGACCCACTATAAGAAATTGCTGTTGTATCTCCTAATGCATGACTTGCCTCTAGATACTGAAGACTTGATTCGAGTAGCTGCAAGAGAGTAAGCATATATAAGACAACAGTTGTGAGAGAGAGAGAGAGAAAGTAGAAGGAATGTTTATAAATAAGCTATAGTTTTAAATGAACGAATAAGTTCACATATTAAATTAACCCAGAAAGGGTTTTAGTGCCAGCTCCTTCTTCTATATTCATTTTATCTGGCTTTTAAACATCTTTATAAAGTCTCTTGCTTACTTCATGAATAGTCTATGTGAACTTTTGCATGTTCTATCATTAGAGATATAACAGTTCCAGGTTTCTCTACAAAGTTATGAATCAAAACTTGCTAGAGAGGTAAAGATGCTTTTCACAGCGAACCAGGCCTTGTTTATTGGTATGCCTTGCTTTTTTTAATCTTCAGGAATAATATAATAGCGTTTCTTTTAAGCTTCTTTAATGATCTCTCTGAGATAACTCTTTCGTGAAGTACCAAGAACACCAAAGAAGAAACTTCTTTCAGGAAGCTTGTTAGAGAGTTTTTTCATGTTAAAAAGCTTAACTACCAACTCTTCATTTTTAATTGCATCCTCGTAGAAATTAGTGACAGAAATCTCTATGTAGTTTGGATTCTCTATCAAATTAATCTCATTGTTTTTAAAGACTTTCTTCTCATCACAGAGTATAGCTTTGATTAAGTATATATTACATGCTTACCATGTTGAGTAAGGTATACGATAGAGATCTTCTTTGGTTCTAAATTTTAAGATCATTTCTTGAGCATCAACCCTCTTTATTACAGTAATAATAAATTCCATCTTTGTTCTTTCTCCTGTTAATGAATTTCAAATTTTAATAAAAAGAGTTCTGGACCCTATTGTTTTAAAACTTACTATTAAATATGGGCATATTATAAGAGATCAAACCTGGGAAAGATGCGTGAAAAAAGTTGGCAGAAGCTATAAAAAACTTCAGAGATTGATCTCCATTTTTAACAATTTAGTTCCATTAAATTATTATTAAATTTGTTAAATTATATTAGTACTGGTACTAAATCCGTTTAATTTTTATTGGTACCAATTTAATAGTTTTAAATTTAATTAAGTAAATAGTTTTTCATCAAGATAGGTTTTAATGGAAAAGTTCCAATCCAGATCAAAACCTAATTGGTACCAGAACCAATCTGAAATATTTCAAAGTTTGTACCAAAATTAAAAATATTAAGCATGAAATTAGAGAAGGTATATTTATAAACTAAGTATAAATATGAAATCTAACACCTCTAAATAAAACATTTTGCTGATGTGCCAACTCCTATACATAGATGCTATAATTTGAGAGGTAATTAGAGCTTTAAAATAGAAATTTAAATTTGAATTTAAACATGGCGGCTAACTTAAATTGTAAATCAATCTCTCTTGGAACAAGATAATCCTAGTTAAACTTTGGCTCAACTAAAAAGCCTGAAATCATTTATATTGAGAGGGAGGTAGAGCTAAGAGCTCTTGATTTGAAGTAGAGGTCTACAAAATTGAAGTTTAAACTAAAAGAGATAGTGCTAAGATGGGAGTGTATACACTAATTAAAGATGCTGAGAATGAAAAAGATCAGCTCCCAGTTGAAAAAATTAAAACATTTTAATGCTAAGACTGCTAAAATTGTTTTGTAACCGAATGGAGCTTGAAGAGACACCTCTAAGAGATACACTCTGGCAAGGCAAAAATCTATTTCAAGCACTATAAGGTAGATGAAAAGTTTAAGTGAACTTCATGCATGAAGTCTTACTCACTAATTTTAAGTTAAAAGGCATATGCAAAAGCATCACCTTATAAAATTAGCAACAAAAAAGAAAAATAAAATAAAATACTGTTTATTCTTAAAAAGAATAGCATGAAAGCTCAAGAGGAGAAAAGATTTAAAACAATGAACCAACAAGCAATTAATACCTATTTAACATGTTTCTAAGATAGAGCTATGTATATTCCTGCATTAAATGCAGTTGATCTTAGCAATTCTATTAGAAATTATTTGAATATAAGAGTGCCTAACATAATAAAGATCATAGTGATTGATGAGTATGCATGCAAGGTATATCCTTTAAGCTATCTCATTAAGAATGAATAGTATCAGAATGAGTTTGGTATAGAATATATCGTTCATAGAAAAGCTTAAAAAAGAGATTACAAGAACTTGCTTAATCTAGATTGTGTTAATTTAGGATTTAGGTTCATCGCACTAAGCTAAGGCTAAAGAAATATGAAAGTTTTTTAAGAGACTATCTATATCAAAACAGATATCCGGATGACTTGAATGATATTCTATCAGATATGATAGAGGGTGTCAAAGAGTTGCATGAACTTGGATATGTTCAAATGGATTTAAAGCCTGAAAATTTTATTTGAACTTCTGCCATTTAAAAGTAGTTGTCATCGATTTCAATAGAGCTTCACGTTAAGAGAATATAACATTAGTTAAGGTTCTTGGTACCCCTGTATACTTTCTTAAGAGAAAAGTGGACTAATGGCTCAATTAAGTGGAATTTATGTGCTTGTGCTGCTATAATATTAGAGAGATATGGAAAACATGTCTTACATTGGTACTAAACATTAAAAATAATCAATTAGTCCGGCATAGAAGCATATGAAGCAAGATGTATGCTAAGAAATTAAAAGTATAGTAGATATGATTATCATGAGAGCTCCTCACTATCCTCGAAAATCATAAGACGATATACTTTAGACACTTGAGAGAGCAAGATTCAAGAGATAAAACAAAAACAAAGCAGATAAGATTTGTTTGAATTAAATCACCTTATATTCATTAAATATACATTAAATTCACATAAAACCTGCGTTTTCTCTCCTAATCCCAGTATAACCCCAACGATACTCTAAAAATCAAATAACTAAAACATCTAATTCAGAGGTTTTGGGGTTTTGAATTAGTAACTGATTCAAATATGCCATCCATTACTAAACTAGGTTGAACTTTCAGTTTTTACTGAGGTCTGCTGATTTAATTTTTGGAATCAGATATCTTGACAATACATAATTATATTTAAATATTTTGACGATGCTGTTGCATTTAGAAAACTCAACTTAAAAATCGTAACTTTTTTTGATACTTTTTATTAATAAATAATATCATTTAAGAATGGGAAAAATTTATTCATTTGAGTTTTAAGGGGGATTTAAGATTTTTTTCATAATCAAAATTAAATTTATAAAATACAATCTTTTATCAAACAAATTAAACGAATATGGAATCTTCATAGTTTTTAAATAAAGAGTCAATTAAATTTCTTGCATAGCCGTTACTCTAGATTTCATTTATAGTAATATCAACCTCAATTAGTTTATGAACTGTTGTAGCAACTCTCGGTAATTTAATTTAAATACATGATAAATATATATTTTAATGTAAATATTGCGGATTTATAATAATTTGCTATAAACTTATTTATTTATTATCATTGAATGATGGCTCATTCAAAACCCCAAAACCCCTTAATGAGTTTTATAAGTGCTTTAATTTGTAGGGAATTTGATAGGGGTTGGGGTTACTAATAAGTTTTAATGATAAATTTATAGTAAGTGTATTTAATTTATTCACTCAAAATATACTTTTGGATCATGTGGAAGAGGTCTGTAGTTTATTCTACTAAACCACTATTATATTGGCTAAATCGATATGTCTAATCGTGGGTTTGGCTTGATAATTACCTACTCTGCCATCTATTTCATTGCTTGAGATACTCTTGTTTTATCTATAAATTGCTTTATTTTTTGCTTCGCATCCTTTCACACCTTGTTGAATAATAATCGTTGCGAGGCATATCGCATTCTATTATTATTGCTGCAATTGCCCACAAATTCCATTGAAAGTCTCCGTCTCTCCAGACTTCTCTTTCTGGATAATAGCCTGGAGTTCCCATAACACTTCTTAGCCTTGATACTTCCACCCTTAATGCTCTGTTGAAGTCAATAATTGTCATTCTTACAGGTGAAAAGTTTAAAATAATATTCTCATGCTTCAAATCTCTGTGACAAAGCCTCACTTATGTAGCTCTCTTATACCTTGTAAGGTTTTAGTTGCTTTCAAAGCAAGCTAGTTATGATTCCTTTGATCCTAATGAAATCTCTAAGGGTCATTTCATAGAGTGGTAGTCTGAAAGCTACATGATCTTTGGCAAGTAGAACAGCATCTAGCTTGATTAAGTACTTACACTCTTTAAATTTTGCTTGAGTGAGTACTTGATACTCATGAGTAAACTCCATCTAATATTTATCATCACTTAAGAGATAGTTGAAAGGATAAACCTTGTAAGCATATTTATGATCATTGATAACTTTCTTATCAAAGGAGTCCTGTAGAATTAGATAACTTTAAAGAGAAGTATCTAAATCTATATACGCAAGAACTGATATTTTCTTGTATTGAATTTTGATCATAATTTTTGTGATTTCAGAGGTTAGTATGTTGTGCCTTCTTTACGCACTCTAACTTACTAGCTTATTCAGGTACTGCCACTTAAGAATATTCCCTCGATTTTCTTTTGTAGAGAAGTTTCAACTCAACTTGATGCTTTTCAATTTCTATGTCTTTTTTGTGAGCTTTTAAAAGATGTTTCTTTAAGTCTCTTGTATGAGAGTACTACTTATGGCACTCAAAGCAATCATACTTCCCATCGATTTTGTCGTGCTTTAAGTATACAGTAGGCTTGGCTTCTCTATGCTCCTTCATATGTCTATACCATCTTGATTTATGAGTGAAATCACTCTCACACAGCTCACAAAAGTATACTTTTATTTCTTCAGTTTGTATAGGAATTTCATTAATACCTTTCTCCACCTCAGTGTCTCCCACACACTTGTTTGCCATTTATTTTCTATTATTAATTTCTATTTTAATAACAGAGACCTCAAGTGATAGCTATGGTAGTTCTATAAGAGAGTTCATCTCACAGCTATCACACTTTTTATTGCTGTCAAAGGTAAGTCTCATTTAGTTTGATGGAAGTGCTGTTGTTTTTCTTAAAATTTTAGTGCTCATATTTAAATTTGAATTTAAAATTATAAAACTGCCTCTATAACTGATAGCTTATATGAGAGGTTTGCAAGCATCATTCAAGTTTCAAGGGAAGTTTTAAGAGTATTAGAGGAGAAAAATGAGCAGTAAGAGACAATCCAGCTCTAAAAATGAGTGAGAAATTAACCATTGTTTCTATCAATAATAAGTTAATTACAGCACGTACCGATTTAGGAGGTGCACTTAATTAAGTACGTACTGTTTTAGGAGGTATTCTGTCATTTTATGATTAAAGTTAGGGGCTCCTAATTAAGTACGTACCAATTTAAATTAAAAAAATATGGAACTATAACATTAGAAATTGAGGTCAATCTCTCAAGTTTGAAACCAGTTCTCAAAACCTTTTCCATATCCTTCTTAAAGGTTGACCTCCTTTAGGATGCCCATATTTAATAGTAAGTTTTACAGAGGTATATAATTGAAATCAATAAACTTAAGTTTGAATATCATTTCTTAGATCTGTAAACAAGATGGAGTCAATGAATGATGTAATGAAAAGAGTGCAAGCACAAGAATTGATTCAAAGATTTAGAAGCAAGGAGGATTTGCATCGCTACCTGGTGCAGCAAGGTAATGAACTCATAATGGCTAAATTTGATTATGTAGTTGGTTTGTTGCTGCCAACGATGAAAGGTACTAAAATTCATTTCTTAGAGCGATACTCTGCGAAGAAAAGAAAGCATTGAAAACTTAATATGTAAAGATTGCAGAGATTCCAAACTATCCAGAAATCTCAGTGACAAACTTATATGATTATGCTATGAATAACCAAGAGGTCTCGCAGTACCTGCCTACTAAGAAGCAGTTGAAAAATAAGCTTCCTGAAAGAAACTATTTCTTTGGCATACTTGCAACAATTACAGGTGATTACTTGAAAGAAATTATTCAAGAATCTCATAAGAAGAGGTACACATCTCTTCATAAGATAAGGAAAAACAAGGGATCAAGATAAGTGAGAGCTGGCTATCGGAGCTGCAGAAGCACTCTTATATTTCAAGTAAGATTTGTAGTGTAACTCTTTAGAAAAATCTAGTACTAGCATCTTCTTGATGAAGGAATAAAGCAAGCTTTACAGAGACCGAAAGTTGCAGAACAAAGTATGAAGTTAGCAAGAGACTTTATTCAAATATTTAGCCTCCAGAGTCAATGAACATAGATGCTGGAGCTGGCAGCAAGAGAAGAAACATAGGTCCAAAAACCCTTAAGAGGAAGAAAAGAAAGATAAACCAGCTCTCTAAAAAGAATTTAAATGCTACTTATTTAATTATTAACTTAACTACAAAACTTATTTATATACATTTCATAAAAGTTAAGTAAGTTGCACTTTCCTTTAACTTATATTGTACTTTCTGTTTTTAATATTTACTTTTTTATTATTATTTAAATTTCAATTATTTTCATGGCCTGACAACCTTTTAAATAATTGTCAGGCATAATTTTTGATTAATGTTTTTAACTTGTACGATTATCAATGATTTGAAATTTATTCTTTAACTTCTAATATTTTTGTTTTTCTTTTTATTGAATATCCTACTTTTATTTTCCTTTTCAATATTGTTTAAAACTTTTGCTTTTAGTTAAAGTCCAAATGGCTTTTATAGAGTGCCTTTTTGAATATCTTGAATGATATTGATGGACCCTTTATATTTAATAGGGATACTAAGAGCAATGTTCTAAATCCTTTTCAATAACTCTTAATTACTTTTGGAACATAGCATTTAAAATTGCCTCGCCTGACAATTATTTAAAAGGTTGTCAGGCCTGACAATTATTTTAAAAGTTGTTAGTCCAGATCAATATATTACAGACTTATAGACTTCTTAACTACAGCATCTTGACATACTTCTTATAATTCACAATTCCTGATTGAAAATATTTTAAGTTTCAACAAAGTTCAACTCGATTCAACAGAAGCCATTGGTAAGTATAAGAATCTTAACAAGAAAGACTTTATTTAACTTGACTTGAACAAGAAAGACTTTATTTACTTTTATGAATTCACTCTCCCTTCTTTAGCAGACTATTATGCCAGATAATTATCAACACTCTTATCTGAACTCTTTATAAAATCGACTGTATCGATAGGTAGGTCATGCGTCAAGTGGTATAGCAGGAGTTTCTTGTAATGACATTTTAGTATACCACAGTAGAACTCAATTCCATTAAACTATAAACTGTAAGGCACGTTGAACACTGGTGTTATTCTTAGTTGTTCATAACTCTTCCTTGTTTCTTTTATCTTATGAATAGAAAGATTATCATTGAATAGTATAATTTCTTATTCAGAATATATCTCTCAGCTGCTCTAAGAACTTAATATACTGCTCTGTCTTAATTGAGCGAGGATGAATAACATAAGTTTCTAAACTGGCATCCTCGCTAATACCTCCAAGAATTGCCATTGTTTATACCTTGACTTTCTAGTCATTTACTTTTATATAACTTTGCCTCTTATACCAAGACTTCTAGATGAAAGTGATGAAGGTAAACACAGCCTCGTCAGCATGAATAAACTTAATATTATTATATTAGGCTCTCTGCATTTAATTATAAATATAGTTTAAGTTGTTGTTGTAAAATGGTAGAGTGAAATCAATTACTTCTTGATACGATTTACACTTTTGTAAGAGATGCCATTTCCTTTATAAATGTTTGCTGCAGATTATGCAGAGATCTTCAACTCAGGGAACTGGCGGGAAAAATTATAGCTCGTTAATCGAGAGAGAAAGGAGCCCAATACATCAAAGATTTTTCATTAATAAGATAGTCAATATGCTTCTATAGAAACTTTGAATTCCTCTTAGGCTAAGAATTCAGCTATTATTGATTTAATTACACAGCTTTCAAGCAGTGAGAGCGAACAGTTGATGGACTACGCTTTAAGAGCAGTGCATTAGACTTATAGTTCAGTACTGGTTTGACATATTCACTATACATTTCACATCCATAACGCAGTTTAAACACTAAATCTATATACTCTTCATCATAAATAGACCCCCAAAAGCTTGTAATTTTAGTCTCGCATTTAATTAATAACCCCAACCCCGAACAAATTCCCTACAAATCAAAGCACTAAAAACCTCATAAAGGGGTTTTGGGGTTTTGACTGTTATGGCAATGACTGCAACCAAGGACTTGCTCAACTTTGGAACCGCTCTAATCTAAATGGGGATACTAATTTGATCTCCAATAAACAACCGAGTATCATTGTAAAAATATTTTATTCCTTTTGTTAATATATAAATAATTAATTGAATTAGAGTAGGGACCACCTTATTGCTAATTATAAAATAAATTTCCATAAGAGAATTAACTTATTTATATTTAAATCAGCTTTTCATTTTACAATGATACTCGGTTGTTTATTGGAGATCAAATTAGTATCCCCATTTAGATTAGAGCGGTTCCAAAGTTGAGCAAGTCCTTGGTTGCAGTCATTGCCATAACAGTCAAAACCCCAAAACCCCTTTATGAGGTTTTTAGTGCTTTGATTTGTAGGGAATTTGTTCGGGGTTGGGGTTATTAATTAAATGCGAGACTAAAATTACAAGCTTTTGGGGGTCTATTTATGATGAAGAGTATATAGATTTAGTGTTTAAACTGCGTTATGGATGTGATTTGTATAGTGAATAAGTCAAACCAGTACTGAACTATAAGTCTATTGCACGGCTCTTAAAGCGAAGTCTATCAACTGTTAGCTCTCACTGCTTGAAAGCTGTGTAATTAAATCAATAATAGCTGAATTCTTAGCCTAAGAGGAATTCAAAGTTTCTATAGAAGCATATTGACTATCTTATTAATGAAAAATCTTTGATGTATTGGGCTCCTTTCTCTCTCGATTAACGAGCTATAATTTTTCCCGCCAGTTCCCTGAGTTGAAGATCTCTGCATAATCTGCAGCAAACATTTATAAAGGAAATGGCATCTCTTACAAAAGTGTAAATCGTATCAAGAAGTAATTGATTTCACTCTACCATTTTACAACAACAACTTAAACTATATTTATAATTAAATGCAGAGAGCCTAATATAATAATATTAAGTTTATTCATGCTGACGAGGCTGTGTTTACCTTCATCACTTTCATCTAGAAGTCTTGGTATAAGAGGCAAAGTTATATAAAAGTAAATGACTAGAAAGTCAAGGTATAAACAATGGCAATTCTTGGAGGTATTAGCGAGGATGCCAGTTTAGAAACTTATGTTATTCATCCTCGCTCAATTAAGACAGAGCAGTATATTAAGTTCTTAGAGCAGCTGAGAGATATATTCTGAATAAGAAATTATACTATTCAATGATAATCTTTCTATTCATAAGATAAAAGAAACAAGGAAGAGTTATGAACAACTAAGAATAACACCAGTGTTCAACGTGCCTTACAGTTTATAGTTTAATGGAATTGAGTTCTACTGTGGTATACTAAAATGTCATTACAAGAAACTCCTGCTATACCACTTGACGCATGACCTACCTATCGATACAGTCGATTTTATAAAGAGTTCAGATAAGAGTGTTGATAATTATCTGGCATAATAGTCTGCTAAAGAAGGGAGAGTGAATTCATAAAAGTAAATAAAGTCTTTCTTGTTCAAGTCAAGTTAAATAAAGTCTTTCTTGTTAAGATTCTTATACTTACCAATGGCTTCTGTTGAATCGAGTTGAACTTTGTTGAAACTTAAAATATTTTCAATCAGGAATTGTGAATTATAAGAAGTATGTCAAGATGCTGTAGTTAAGAAGTCTATAAGTCTGTAATATATTGATCTGGACTAACAACTTTTAAAATAATTGTCAGGCCTGACAACCTTTTAAATAATTGTCAGGCGAGGCAATTTTAAATGCTATGTTCCAAAAGTAATTAAGAGTTATTGAAAAGGATTTAGAACATTGCTCTTAGTATCCCTATTAAATATAAAGGGTCCATCAATATCATTCAAGATATTCAAAAAGGCACTCTATAAAAGCCATTTGGACTTTAACTAAAAGCAAAAGTTTTAAACAATATTGAAAAGGAAAATAAAAGTAGGATATTCAATAAAAAGAAAAACAAAAATATTAGAAGTTAAAGAATAAATTTCAAATCATTGATAATCGTACAAGTTAAAAACATTAATCAAAAATTATGCCTGACAATTATTTAAAAGGTTGTCAGGCCATGAAAATAATTGAAATTTAAATAATAATAAAAAAGTAAATATTAAAAACAGAAAGTACAATATAAGTTAAAGGAAAGTGCAACTTACTTAACTTTTATGAAATGTATATAAATAAGTTTTGTAGTTAAGTTAATAATTAAATAAGTAGCATTTAAATTCTTTTTAGAGAGCTGGTTTATCTTTCTTTTCTTCCTCTTAAGGGTTTTTGGACCTATGTTTCTTCTCTTGCTGCCAGCTCCAGCATCTATGTTCATTGACTCTGGAGGCTAAATATTTGAATAAAGTCTCTTGCTAACTTCATACTTTGTTCTGCAACTTTCGGTCTCTGTAAAGCTTGCTTTATTCCTTCATCAAGAAGATGCTAGTACTAGATTTTTCTAAAGAGTTACACTACAAATCTTACTTGAAATATAAGAGTGCTTCTGCAGCTCCGATAGCCAGCTCTCACTTATCTTGATCCCTTGTTTTTCCTTATCTTATGAAGAGATGCTGTACCTCTTCTTATGAGATTCTTGAATAATTTCTTTCAAGTAATCACCTGTAATTGTTGCAAGTATGCCAAAGAAATAGTTTCTTTCAGGAAGCTTATTTTTCAACTGCTTCTTAGTAGGCAGGTACTGCGAGACCTCTTGGTTATTCATAGCATAATCATATAAGTTTGTCACTGAGATTTCTGGATAGTTTGGAATCTCTGCAATCTTTACATATTAAGTTTTCAATGCTTTCTTTTCTTCGCAGAGTATCGCTCTAAGAAATGAATTTTAGTACCTTTCATCGTTGGCAGCAACAAACCAACTACATAATCAAATTTAGCCATTATGAGTTCATTACCTTGCTGCACCAGGTAGCGATGCAAATCCTCCTTGCTTCTAAATCTTTGAATCAATTCTTGTGCTTGCACTCTTTTCATTGCATCATTATTGACTCCATCTTGTTTACAGATCTAAGAAATGATATTCAAATTTAAGTTTATTGATTTCATTTATATAACTCTGGAAAACTTACTATTAAATATGGGCATCCTAAAGGAGGTCAACCTTTAAGAAGGATATGGAAAAGGTTTTGAGAACTGGTTTCAAACTTGAGAGATTGACCTCAATTTCTAATGTTATAGTTCCATATTTTTTTAATTTAAATTGGTACGTACTTAATTAGGAGCCCCTAACTTTAATCATAAAATGACAGAATACCTCCTAAAACAGTACGTACTTAATTAAGTGCACCTCCTAAATCGGTACGTGCTGTAATTAACTTATTATTGATAGAAACAATGGTTAATTTCTCACTCATTTTTAGAGCTGGATTGTCTCTTACTGCTCATTTTTCTCCTCTAATACTCTTAAAACTTCCCTTGAAACTTGAATGATGCTTGCAAACCTCTCATATAAGCTATCAGTTATAGAGGCAGTTTTATAATTTTAAATTCAAATTTAAATATGAGCACTAAAATTTTAAGAAAAACAACAGCACTTCCATCAAACTAAATGAGACTTACCTTTGACAGCAATAAAAAGTGTGATAGCTGTGAGATGAACTCTCTTATAGAACTACCATAGCTATCACTTGAGGTCTCTGTTATTAAAATAGAAATTAATAATAGAAAATAAATGGCAAACAAGTGTGTGGGAGACACTGAGGTGGAGAAAGGTATTAATGAAATTCCTATACAAACTGAAGAAATAAAAGTATACTTTTGTGAGCTGTGTGAGAGTGATTTCACTCATAAATCAAGATGGTATAGACATATGAAGGAGCATAGAGAAGCCAAGCCTACTGTGTACTTAAAGCACGACAAAATCGATGGGAAGTATGATTGCTTTGAGTGCCATAAGTAGTACTCTCATACAAGAGACTTAAAGAAACATCTTTTAAAAGCTCACAAAAAAGACATAGAAATTGAAAAGCATCAAGTTGAGTTGAAACTTCTCTACAAAAGAAAATCGAGGGAATATTCTTAAGTGGCAGTACCTGAATAAGCTAGTAAGTTAGAGTGCGTAAAGAAGGCACAACATACTAACCTCTGAAATCACAAAAATTATGATCAAAATTCAATACAAGAAAATATCAGTTCTTGCGTATATAGATTTAGATACTTCTCTTTAAAGTTATCTAATTCTACAGGACTCCTTTGATAAGAAAGTTTTCAATGATCATCAATATGCTTACAAGGTTTATCCTTTCAACTATCTCTTAAGTGATGATAAATTTTAGATGGAGTTTACTAACGAGTATCAAGTACTCACTCAAGCAGAATTTAAAGAGTGTAAGTACTTAATCAAGCTAGATGCTGTTCTACTTGCCAAAGATCATGTAGCTTTCAGACTACCACTCTATGAAATGACCCTTAGAGATTTCATTAGGATCAAAGGAATCATAACTAGCTTGCTTTGAAAGCAACTAAAACCTTACAAGGTATAAGAGAGCTACATAAGTGAGGCTTTGTTCACAGAGATTTGAAGCATGAGAATATTATTTTAAACTTTTCACCTGTAAGAATGACAATTATTGACTTCAACAGAGCATTAAGGGTGGAAGTATCAAGGCTAAGAAGTGTTATGGGAACTCCAGGCTATTATCCAGAAAGAGAAGTCTGGAGAGACGGAGACTTTCAATGGAATTTGTGGGCAATTGCAGCAATAATAATAGAATGCGATATGCCTCGCAACGATTATTATTCAACAAGGTGTGAAAGGATGCGAAGCAAAAAATAAAGCAATTATAGATAAAACAAGAGTATCTCAAGCAATGAAATAGATGGCAGAGTAGGTAATTATCAAGCCAAACCCACGATTAGACATATCGATTTAGCCAATATAATAGTGGTTTAGTAGAATAAACTACAGACCTCTTCCACATGATCCAAAAGTATATTTTGAGTGAATAAATTAAATACACTTACTATAAATTTATCATTAAAACTTATTAGTAACCCCAACCCCTATCAAATTCCCTACAAATTAAAGCACTTATAAAACTCATTAAGGGGTTTTGGGGTTTTGAATGAGCCATCATTCAATGATAATAAATAAATAAGTTTATAGCAAATTATTATAAATCCGCAATATTTACATTAAAATATATATTTATCATGTATTTAAATTAAATTACCGAGAGTTGCTACAACAGTTCATAAACTAATTGAGGTTGATATTACTATAAATGAAATCTAGAGTAACGGCTATGCAAGAAATTTAATTGACTCTTTATTTAAAAACTATGAAGATTCCATATTCGTTTAATTTGTTTGATAAAAGATTGTATTTTATAAATTTAATTTTGATTATGAAAAAAATCTTAAATCCCCCTTAAAACTCAAATGAATAAATTTTTCCCATTCTTAAATGATATTATTTATTAATAAAAAGTATCAAAAAAAGTTACGATTTTTAAGTTGAGTTTTCTAAATGCAACAGCATCGTCAAAATATTTAAATATAATTATGTATTGTCAAGATATCTGATTCCAAAAATTAAATCAGCAGACCTCAGTAAAAACTGAAAGTTCAACCTAGTTTAGTAATGGATGGCATATTTGAATCAGTTACTAATTCAAAACCCCAAAACCTCTGAATTAGATGTTTTAGTTATTTGATTTTTAGAGTATCGTTGGGGTTATACTGGGATTAGGAGAGAAAACGCAGGTTTTATGTGAATTTAATGTATATTTAATGAATATAAGGTGATTTAATTCAAACAAATCTTATCTGCTTTGTTTTTGTTTTATCTCTTGAATCTTGCTCTCTCAAGTGTCTAAAGTATATCGTCTTATGATTTTCGAGGATAGTGAGGAGCTCTCATGATAATCATATCTACTATACTTTTAATTTCTTAGCATACATCTTGCTTCATATGCTTCTATGCCGGACTAATTGATTATTTTTAATGTTTAGTACCAATGTAAGACATGTTTTCCATATCTCTCTAATATTATAGCAGCACAAGCACATAAATTCCACTTAATTGAGCCATTAGTCCACTTTTCTCTTAAGAAAGTATACAGGGGTACCAAGAACCTTAACTAATGTTATATTCTCTTAACGTGAAGCTCTATTGAAATCGATGACAACTACTTTTAAATGGCAGAAGTTCAAATAAAATTTTCAGGCTTTAAATCCATTTGAACATATCCAAGTTCATGCAACTCTTTGACACCCTCTATCATATCTGATAGAATATCATTCAAGTCATCCGGATATCTGTTTTGATATAGATAGTCTCTTAAAAAACTTTCATATTTCTTTAGCCTTAGCTTAGTGCGATGAACCTAAATCCTAAATTAACACAATCTAGATTAAGCAAGTTCTTGTAATCTCTTTTTTAAGCTTTTCTATGAACGATATATTCTATACCAAACTCATTCTGATACTATTCATTCTTAATGAGATAGCTTAAAGGATATACCTTGCATGCATACTCATCAATCACTATGATCTTTATTATGTTAGGCACTCTTATATTCAAATAATTTCTAATAGAATTGCTAAGATCAACTGCATTTAATGCAGGAATATACATAGCTCTATCTTAGAAACATGTTAAATAGGTATTAATTGCTTGTTGGTTCATTGTTTTAAATCTTTTCTCCTCTTGAGCTTTCATGCTATTCTTTTTAAGAATAAACAGTATTTTATTTTATTTTTCTTTTTTGTTGCTAATTTTATAAGGTGATGCTTTTGCATATGCCTTTTAACTTAAAATTAGTGAGTAAGACTTCATGCATGAAGTTCACTTAAACTTTTCATCTACCTTATAGTGCTTGAAATAGATTTTTGCCTTGCCAGAGTGTATCTCTTAGAGGTGTCTCTTCAAGCTCCATTCGGTTACAAAACAATTTTAGCAGTCTTAGCATTAAAATGTTTTAATTTTTTCAACTGGGAGCTGATCTTTTTCATTCTCAGCATCTTTAATTAGTGTATACACTCCCATCTTAGCACTATCTCTTTTAGTTTAAACTTCAATTTTGTAGACCTCTACTTCAAATCAAGAGCTCTTAGCTCTACCTCCCTCTCAATATAAATGATTTCAGGCTTTTTAGTTGAGCCAAAGTTTAACTAGGATTATCTTGTTCCAAGAGAGATTGATTTACAATTTAAGTTAGCCGCCATGTTTAAATTCAAATTTAAATTTCTATTTTAAAGCTCTAATTACCTCTCAAATTATAGCATCTATGTATAGGAGTTGGCACATCAGCAAAATGTTTTATTTAGAGGTGTTAGATTTCATATTTATACTTAGTTTATAAATATACCTTCTCTAATTTCATGCTTAATATTTTTAATTTTGGTACAAACTTTGAAATATTTCAGATTGGTTCTGGTACCAATTAGGTTTTGATCTGGATTGGAACTTTTCCATTAAAACCTATCTTGATGAAAAACTATTTACTTAATTAAATTTAAAACTATTAAATTGGTACCAATAAAAATTAAACGGATTTAGTACCAGTACTAATATAATTTAACAAATTTAATAATAATTTAATGGAACTAAATTGTTAAAAATGGAGATCAATCTCTGAAGTTTTTTATAGCTTCTGCCAACTTTTTTCACGCATCTTTCCCAGGTTTGATCTCTTATAATATGCCCATATTTAATAGTAAGTTTTAAAACAATAGGGTCCAGAACTCTTTTTATTAAAATTTGAAATTCATTAACAGGAGAAAGAACAAAGATGGAATTTATTATTACTGTAATAAAGAGGGTTGATGCTCAAGAAATGATCTTAAAATTTAGAACCAAAGAAGATCTCTATCGTATACCTTACTCAACATGGTAAGCATGTAATATATACTTAATCAAAGCTATACTCTGTGATGAGAAGAAAGTCTTTAAAAACAATGAGATTAATTTGATAGAGAATCCAAACTACATAGAGATTTCTGTCACTAATTTCTACGAGGATGCAATTAAAAATGAAGAGTTGGTAGTTAAGCTTTTTAACATGAAAAAACTCTCTAACAAGCTTCCTGAAAGAAGTTTCTTCTTTGGTGTTCTTGGTACTTCACGAAAGAGTTATCTCAGAGAGATCATTAAAGAAGCTTAAAAGAAACGCTATTATATTATTCCTGAAGATTAAAAAAAGCAAGGCATACCAATAAACAAGGCCTGGTTCGCTGTGAAAAGCATCTTTACCTCTCTAGCAAGTTTTGATTCATAACTTTGTAGAGAAACCTGGAACTGTTATATCTCTAATGATAGAACATGCAAAAGTTCACATAGACTATTCATGAAGTAAGCAAGAGACTTTATAAAGATGTTTAAAAGCCAGATAAAATGAATATAGAAGAAGGAGCTGGCACTAAAACCCTTTCTGGGTTAATTTAATATGTGAACTTATTCGTTCATTTAAAACTATAGCTTATTTATAAACATTCCTTCTACTTTCTCTCTCTCTCTCTCACAACTGTTGTCTTATATATGCTTACTCTCTTGCAGCTACTCGAATCAAGTCTTCAGTATCTAGAGGCAAGTCATGCATTAGGAGATACAACAGCAATTTCTTATAGTGGGTCTTGATTTAACTCCAATAGAATTCGATTCCATTTAACTGTGGGCTATAAGGAACGTTATTTACAGATGTTATGTTTAACTCTTCATAAGCTTTCTTTCCTTTATATTACGAACTGAGAGGTTTTCAACAAACAGGATAATCTCTTAATCGTTGTATTTATCTCTCACACTTTTTTAAGAACTCAATATACTACTCTCGCTTAAT